>KZ119164.1:0-17685 GCA_002153405.1 Mycosphaerella populi pn0402
TATTATAGCCCCGCGTTGCAGATCTCGGGCAACCCAGTAATTGAATGGTTAGTATATGTATGCATCCAATAATGTCTATTACTTATAGTAAGGCACGCCTAGGTATAGAATCAAAATACCAATGCTTTAATGCAAATTCTTCGATCATCGAGTTTTAACGAGATACTCGGTCACGATTAATATTCGCTGCTACTTCTGTCCTGGATATTCGGCAAGATCAATCTTGCTCATTGTAATAAAGTCACACTTTTCTAGGCTACAGACGTTCAACTAGTGCTTAAGAGCTTGCGTTGTTGATCAACAATTTGCTTGACAGCGACAGTACCTTAACTTCGCTTCTGGTTTATGATAGCAGCAAGTACGGAGTACCTGAAAGCCATTCGTAACATAGTCTTAGGATCCGTGCGTCCATACACCATGGTCTGGATCTGATAGCAAGATAATAACTCAATAATCTTTGTATTCACAAGGAATAACTTGAATTATTGTATTTAGGTACGTGGGGATTTTGATTGATCTTTTTAGGGCATGGAAACAGAACACGAAGAATATCACAAATGTGCCTTACTTTGTTCTATTGTTCCCTTTTCACGGAGGATATGAACAATTGTCTCGTGACCGTTTTTCATAGCCCATTCGAGAGGAGTAACGTCCCATATGTTAGAGGAGGCATTGGCGTTTGCTCCTGCTCCAACCAGGAGTCTGACTGTCGCCTCACGACCAGCAGAAACTGCGAACAAAAGGGGCAAATCGTAGGATGAATCAGGAATGACTGAAGCCCCCATTGCAATAAGCAAGCTGAGGATTCCCTCAAGGCCATTTATGGCTGCGAATGAAAGTAGCTCCGAACCAAAATTCACCATGTCGACAATAGCTCCAACTTCAAAAAGTGACGCAGCACATGCCTCATGGCCATTCTTTATTGCCACCTGAAGAGGTGTTCTACCCCATGCGTTTCTCATTTCGATTTCAGATTTTGGACAAATCCTGACTAAATTATTCATAATACCTAGGCGACCTTGGCTAGCAGCCCAAGTCAGCGGTGTTTCGCGTTTATATCCAATCAAGTCTTTCCGATGATTCAAGCCATCGGTCATGTCGACACCATCTTCAATGGTTGATGATATGCCAAGGAGAGCAGCAACAGTATCCTTATGTCCATTTGCCAAGGCGGCAAATATTGGATACCTATATCTCCCTCCCTTGATACTATGAAAATCAGGTTTATCCTGCATTCTTGCGCGAATCAAGCGAGAACACCCCTGATCTGCTAGGATGTAATGTAGGCCTACCCCAAGCCCGTATCGGCGATTGGCGAATTTTTCAAAGCGGTCATAGATCTGGACCCAGTTTTTGAATTCAAAAGCTGACAAAAATTGATCTTGAGGAACCACTTCTGCCGCAGCATTGGCATGATGAAGAACATGCTGAGCTGCGTACTCCAAAAATGAGTATAGAGAGACATTGAGATCGGTGTAGTCGGC
The DNA here is from genome assembly GCA_002153405.1 of Mycosphaerella populi pn0402. Classification (NCBI taxonomy): domain Eukaryota; kingdom Fungi; phylum Ascomycota; class Dothideomycetes; order Mycosphaerellales; family Mycosphaerellaceae; genus Mycosphaerella; species Mycosphaerella populi. The sequence continues at coordinate 1,485 of KZ119164.1, forward strand.
GGTAAAAATTTCATCAGAATAAGGAGGCGCACCAAACATGCCATGTATATATTTTACCCGATTCAAGTAAAAGTTGCAACACTGACGGAGAACCTCATGGCTGGAAGCATCCCAGTCCTGTTCAAGTCCGGGACATAGTTCAAATAGCCCTTTGTCTTTGATGAGAAAATCTCGCACAGATTCATGAATAAACTGAACCTTGGGTGGTTGAGAAGCAGTAATCTCAGCGAGGCCCTTGGAAGAGCTTATCACAAATATTGAAATTTGATTGCTCATATCTGAATTGACAGGGATCTGGTCATCGACCAGACCCTTGGGTTGCAAGCCAGACCAAAGAGCATGATACAACTCAGCCGGCTGTAAAGGCCGCTTGGAAAATATGATCCAGCGGATACAGAGGACGAGCTGCTCCATATTATCTGTATCTCGTCGAATAATATCCTTGAATAGGTCGCTGAGACCACTGGGCAATTCTGCAAGTCTTTTTCGTAAAGCCAGTCCACCCCTTTGCCACTCTCGATTCAAAATATCCACGACCAGAATAACCCACATGAAAACACCAGTGGCTTTGAAGAGGAGTTGAGGTTGTAGTTCTCCGAAAAGAACAATGTCGTCGATCCTGAGACGCTTCTCAATATAGGTCTCCAGGTCCTTGGTGTGGCCTGTCTGGCCCTCAAGCGTCAATCGTATGCCTTTCTTGATCGAGATATATGGATAATGTCGACTAGAAAAGCAGACCCTGAAAGAAATACCCCGATCCAAGCATTTTTCTGTCAAAGTCTTCGAAATACGCGATCATGTCTCTGATCTGTTGCTCATCGCATTCGTCAAGAGCATCGACAAAGCACACAAAATGTTGTCGGCCAAGTGAGCAGACAGCTTCACTAAATAGATCTTTGAGTCCATTCAAAGATAGCCAGTCTTGATTTCGAGCGAGAACTTCAGGGTTGTCTAGCAATGTTTGCAGCTCAGGGTACCCCGTGAATAATTGGTGCAACAATGATCGGTACATGCCAATGACTGACTTTTCTAGATACTCCCCACGGGCATTGAAGAAGAAAGAAGCAGTCACACACCTCTTCTTCATGTCCAAGTAGGCGAATTTCATAATAGTCGACTTACCAGCTCCAGGCTTACCACTAAGCCATAAGAAGCCGTGGCATTGGGCCAAGCGTGCCGGATCGAGCCATGCCTTGTAATCCGGGTGCGTGAGGAACCATCGGCAAGTTGTTGAGTAGCTCTTCTTGATGTTAGATCTCCGGAAGTTTATCTGATCAAAGTGTAGTGCATCCAAAAATCGCTCTCGATGGTCATGAGTCGGAGGTTGATCTAATTATTAAGATAAGCACAAGGACATAAGGCTTAAAAGCTGAGACGGCCTACCTTGTTTGTCGTTAGTATTGACTTTAGGCTCTTTCCAAATCAGAGGTAGCTCTTCAATGAACTCTCTTGCGTACGACGCCGCTGTGGCCGCAGCATACCTTTGCCATTCCTTTGTTTTATGAGAATCAGCATAGTCACAGATCCCACGGATCGGAAGACAAGGTAGACTATCCATCAGTCCGGCAGCCTCCATTTCAAAGCAAATAACATCTAACTCCCGTGCGATGTTATCACGTGTAGTGCCATTCTTTATAAGTTGATTTTCTGAAGCGATCGCGCCGTAGTGGATTTTCAAAGCATCTGAAGGCAAGCGTCTAGTGTGCTGCACTAACATTGACTGGTCACATTCATCGCAGCTAGGAGAAGTGTGCTTATATGATGCATTGAACAAGCGATCTGGGATATTCGGGTGGCAATACTCCAATAGTCCCTCAAATCGCTGCTGGAGAATGGAAGAGACTCGACTAGGTCCAAGTTCGTGCTTTGAACGCAGGCTAGACACTGCTGTCCCGAGTAACGAGCCATGTGTTCGAGGAAACGAAGTTCTCTCAAACCTCCCGTCTGCCATAATCTTGACAAGGTCGTACTGCATAACCCTTGTCCCAACAACAATATCTCCAAGACGAATGTCTTCTTTGCCGGGCACACCGCCACCGATTCCAACCATAAAGGCCATGGAGATACTCGGAAAAGTACGCTTGATATTAGTCACAACAGTAGCAGCGTTGACAGTTCCATATTGATCTACTGGTAAACATCCAACAACGATGTTGTGCCCTTTGATGCTTCCCAGCACGTAGCTGTTCGTATCGCCTGCGTTCCGCAACGGGGTTTCGTGGATATCATCAAGTGTTTTCCGGGCAGCTGCAAGTTCGATGTGGAGGGCACAAACCCAAGCAATGGTGTAGTCTCCATATTGCTGGACTGGCAAACTGCTCTGGTGAGACGTCTTCTATCGTTTGGGAAGAGACCGGCTCTCTAGTTCATGATAGTTCTCCATGCCTAAATTCTTCTAGGGTTGTCTTCATCAGCGCTTGGATAGCACATTAGCAAAATAGTTAGACAGAGTGTGAGGAAAAGGTATCTAGGACTTCATAGAACCCTATTCAAGGCAAGACGAATATATTAAGAAGGCGCACCGGGGACTCAGCCGCCTCAGGGCTCTTCCCCCTCATTACACTGCCCCTGCGGCAACAAAAGCAACCATCCCTTGCTACCCAATCAGGACAGTTCGACACCAAGCGCCACGAAACTGCAAATTCCAAGTCCTGTATGGAGTACACGCGGCGTGCATAAGTCGGTCTGCGCAGTACTGTGAACACTGATAAAGCATATTTGTAGGAAAAGTATGAAGCCAATGTATTGAATAATGAGACTCGATGGTATTAAGCCGCGCTCGGTGTTCCAATGCATACACGAACGCCGCCGTACGCCTCCTCGACCCAGAGAGAAAAGAGACTCCTAAGAAGAGCGGATAGAAAAAAAAAATGGGAATCTCTTCTAACACCAGATAAATGGCCTAAGAAAGGGGTATCTGCATATGCAAGTAACCAAGGCCCGCCTCGTATCAATAATATATAGAGGAAGTAATGAAAAGAAAAAAAGAAAAAAACCAGTCATGAAGGAGCGAAACTAAGTATAATAGCCAAAGATGCACAAGAATGACCAAGGAGGTAAAGGAAAGAACAAGAAGAAAATCCTATGCAATAGAATCAAACTCCTCACGCTCGCGAAGGCGATTCCGCGCTAATAAATCGCCCCCGCTGGCGGATAACTGCATCCAGTGCAGCGCCAGACACATGCTCTGCGGATCGGACTTGGAGTCTTTGCCGCGCAGATACATCATTTCCGCCTTGAAAGTGTCGCGAGGGCGAGTAAGCGGTAATGTGACTCGCGGGAGAAGCTCAGGGTGAGTGAGGTAGAGGATAGCAAGCTCGCGTTGAGCAACAGGGTTTCCTTCTTTGGCTGTGATGATCCACATGGAGGCCGCGACTTCGACTGCATGGCCGGTTTGCGGGTAGAAATCGGATCCGGGAGGCGGGTGTCGTCGCATGAGTTCTTGCGACACGATGCGGTCTGCGATTTCTACCATGCTGTGACACACCTCATCCTTCAGGCTGAGAGCCGCAAGGCCAAAATGTAAGAATGCAGTGCCGCGGTCAGTTCTGCTGAGCTGATCGGCGGGAACGAAAGCTGAAATGAACTGCAGGTCGCGGAAGAGGGTCTTCGGTTTCACTTCCAAGATCAGGTCGCGGAGCGCAGCTACAATCTGGTCATCTGAAGGCGTCAGGTAGTCCGAACGCTGTGAGCCGTAGGTGACAGACTCGGGAGGGGTTGACGATGGAAGACCCGTATCTGTCTGTGCCATAGCAGTCGTGCGTATTTCTGAGAAGCTGTGACGTGCAGATCTGCGCCGATGCAGTGAGGGATTGGATGCAGCCGCCTCTGAGTTACCTGGTACCGAAGTATCTTGAGACGAGCTAGCATCATGCGTGGAGTTTAGCGAGGCAACAACGAGAGCCCGGAGATCGCGAAGCGCGTTTAGCTTGACGAATGGATTGCCGTGACGCGAGAACACCTCAATTAGCCTGTGAAATACAGCCTTGTAGGAGAAATCTTGCTGGAAATCCTCACGAGGTAACCCGGAGTAGGTATTCGAAGGAGGCGTGGTATCCATAGTCACACGGGTTTGTGCAACAGGGGGGTCGAGAGACCTGCTACGTTGACACCCAGATGACCGACGGCGTTCCCGCAGGTGCTTCGATCTTTGATCATAGTCATCATAAAACTTCTGTACTGTTGCCCTCCTTTGCATTTGCATTCGAATGTGTGGTTTGTCAAGGGTGTTCGTGAACCAGGCATCCGTTTCACTACCGCAACTCCACACAGGGGATCCAAGATCAGTGAGAAGAAGACTAGTAAGCGTTTGCTTTAGGTTGTCCATGAATGCAGTCTTCCCTTGTGTCTTGGGTTGGCTCCTGGCCTGTGGCCGTCCTTTGTATTGTCCGTGGGGTGTTCGCTCAGATTGTCCGATAGGGGGAGCTAAAGTCTCACTGTACATAGATGGAGGTCGAGAGTAAACGCTTGAAACACTCTCAGAATAGGCAGCATGGCGCGGATGACCGGACCAAAATGTGCTGTAGGTATCGCCAGTTGAAGTTGAGCCTGCGCGACCAGGCGAGCCTGCGAGGGAGCCGACGTCGGCGGATGGTGAGTCACGAGGATTTCGCCATTTGTCAGAAGCCAAGCGAGGAATAGTTTGTTTATCGAATATTGATGGAGGTATATCGTGAGGAAGCGGGGAAAGTGGACTCGGTGTATGTAGGTTGAACCCTGATGAAAGGGGCGTGTGTAACTGCTCCTCACTCGCAGCAGTCGAGGGACGAAGAGTTGTGGGAATGTAGAGACCGGAGAACGGCCTGGAGCTATTCCTCTCATACCGAGCTCTCTCCCGCTGGAAGAGTTCACTAGCCCACAGGACCGGTGTCTCTGACATAGTCTCGCCCGCCAATCGGTTAATGCTCATTCGCACCTCGTAACAAAACCGATGGATTCGCTCCTCGCCTTTACAGAAGTTCTCGACTGCGTTGACGGACAACCACTTGCGCGTCAACTCCACTTGTTCGTCAGAGAGCTTCTTCGGGCCACCTTGGCTGCTTGGAGCTTTCATCATATTCATGATTTGCAGCTCTGGCTTTTGAAACAAGGAACCACCGAGGGATCGGGCTGCTGTGCGTGCTCTCGACTCCTCTGGTGCGTCGAAAGGTCTTGCAGAATAGATCATTGTCTTGAGAGCCATAGCCACATGTCTAGCTTCCTCATACTGCTTTGAGTTATTGACGTCCGTCATGTACCACATCTTGGTGCGGATCTTGTCGATAGTGGACATGAGGGATTTGAGCTGAGCCTGAAGACGGCGGAGGCTGTGATCGAGGAATACGAAATCACTTTCGCAGCGCTCTACAACCGCTCGGGATTTCTTGAGTGAGTTGATGCATGACTGATGCATAGGTCCTAATATCCACGAATCACCAGGTGAAGATGCTGTGAGTCTTTCTTGTCGAAGTTGGCGAGATGCATTCCACCAATAGTGAGCACCAACAAAATCAGATGTATTATGAGCAGAAGCCATCGCCTGACTGAAGCGCTGCCTCAAAGATAAGGGAGCAGGTTGTGCTAGAGTTTCATAATCAGTCTGATCGTGGAGATCGCTATCCTCTACAAGACGAATGATCGCGGTTTGCGTAGCCTCGTGGTTTTCTTCTTGGCCGAGGTTCAAAGTGTGAGCATCATCATCGCTTTCTGTAGCCGAAGCTTTCGATTGCCCAGATCCAAAATCGGGAAGTAGACTCCATGACAAATCTTGACCGTCTTCTGAGATAGAATATATGGTCCAGTGCTCTTCAGATGGATGCTCCAGGTTTGGTCGATGGATGGGCTCGTCCAGGTCTGTCAACTCGAAACGTATCCGGGAGGCATTTTGCGATAGGCTGCTCTCTGGCATAGAAATGAGGGATGATTCCATGGAGAATATTGATCCACTCTGTGAAGGAGGACGGGGACTGTAGCTGTTATTTGCGCGATAAAACCCTGGCTCCGCAGGAGGCTCTGGACGGAGGCTATAGGATGTTGAGAAGCCGGACCATGACGGTACTCCGGTTGTAGATGGCGAGGTATGTAGGGAAGAAGGAGATTGTGGGAATAGACCATTGAGAAGAGTGAGGATATCTGCGGCGGACAAAAGCAGAAACGATGAACATGAATTTGGATGCCTGGTGTCAGTTGACGAGGATAGGTCGACGGGAGAATTTTCGAGCACCGGGCTTTGAAAACGTGAGATCATGCTATCAACACGTTCTTTGACTGTTGGGCGCAAGGAAAAATGATGCCTATCGAATCGAAAAGTATCAGAAAACACATGGCCCATTTCATTTCATATACTGGAGCAACAGAATATCACCCACATTGACCGCAAAACCGCAAAGAACTGAGAATAAGCTCGAAGGCCAACTTGATTGAGCAGTTTGTCGCGAGCTTCTTTCCGGATGTGGAAATCCAAAAGTAACCCATGCGTCTGGAAACGAGTGAATTAGCAATAGTAAAGACTAACGGGGAACAATCCTACCTCGGGATATGTCAAGGCGCTGGAAAGGAACTTTGGGAAGAACCACTGTAAGAAAATATACTCAAGAAAACGGCTGCACATGTCAGGACTGGGGAGCTTCCGCAAAACGGCCTTTGCAAACTGAAGAACAGCACGAGGAAATCCAGCATCAGGATCATCCAGAACACGGAAGAGGTCATCCACGGCAGATGCAAAGAACTCCTCGGCAACTTCAGTGCGCAAAGGATCCATGGTATCAGCGGCAAAATCCAGACCGGCAGGGGTATCAGTATGCTCCAGCAAGAAGGCTCCGGTTTGTAGGATATCCATAAGGTAGAGTTCAAATTTGGGCCGGGCTTTCCAATTACTCCCCGTCGCACATGAAGACAGAATCTGGCTGACCAAAGGGAAAAATTTACTACTGCCGTGGGACATTAGCTGGGCGCAGACAGAGGACCAGATATCCAGACGTAAGCGGGCTTCCGGAGTTTCGGTCTCCAAGGGCGCGGTAAAAACGTTACAAAACAAAATGGACAGTGGATCGGTTCTCTCGAAGGCATAGGCATGGTCCTTGAACGGCGCGGAATGGGCCGGGTTTCGATTAAAAGAATAATGGGTTCGCGAGCGGGAAGAAGAAGAGAAAGCAGCATCCCCGGCATCCAGTGCTGTAGAGGGGGCCGTAAAGGCAGCTAGCTGAGCGGGCGTCAAGCTGCGTAGACGATCGACAAGAAACTGCGGGTCAGAGCGCACCAGTCGCAATATTTCCAACAGATCTGTCCGAGACTGTGGGCTTAGTTGGTGGAAGAAATCAGCAGAGGGATCCCGGTCCGGATCGGCAGATGAGCCTTGTTCGTCCAGCGAATCCTGATGGTCGTCCTGGCGGAGGCTGGAAACGCATGATTCCTGGAGATCATATAGAAAGTGGTACAGTTTGATAAAATTGGCCTTGTCATCTTGTTTGAGGGCCTCCACGAGGCCGCGCTGGACAGTACTTCCGATGCGGATCATGCGCGCGGACACGCCGATGGATACCTTTGTTGCGCGCAAGCGCTGCTCCAGCCGCTTTCTCTGGGCCTGTTTCCTCTGGCTCTGGCGATACCGGGTTGCAAAGTCCGCGAAGGATATCGGGCTTTCTTCCACTGGTGCCGCGGGGGTTGCGGGCACCGTAAGTGCGGGGGCTTCGAAACCTGGAGGTTTGGTCCTCAACTCCGGGCTGGGACTGGGACGGGCCGAGCCATCTAACTCACCGGGCCCCATGGTTGATTCCGCACCAACAAGCGATATCACCGGGGGCATGGTCGCTGCTCGCGATACTGCTGGCGACGCTGCAGGCGAGGGTGGCAAAGGCACCGACGCGGGATCGACGCACGAGGGATCACATGTTTGATCCGGGACAGCTGAGATCCGCACTGGGGCGAATAGATTAGAATGGAGGACTAGGCATCGCCATCAAAGACAAAATAGATGAGTAGCGGGGTCGGAGGTTCGCGGCCCAACTCACAGAAACTTTGGAACATACTTGTTGGGATAGCTAAGGATAGTTCGTGCTCCCGCTGGCCCGCCATTCTTGGGGTTGCGCCACAGGCCGTAGTGCGCAGTCGCTCGATGCCCCTGGCGGTAGAATACTTATCGCATGATTCCAGGTGCGAAGGGGGGTCGTAAACACCGCGCGCCCGGTCGCTGGGGGATAAGCAACCAGAAAATCGATCCAGGGTGGGTAGAGCAGGTGGGGGGAGAGAAAGGGGAGGATGGAGGAGGGGTAAGAGAACAAAGACTAAAGACTAATATAACATCTAAACTACTCGAGTCGACAGCAAGGGACCATGAGTCCCGAGTACACAGCGATGCGTTGGCACTGCATGCAGGAATGAGGTGGACAGCCCCAGCCATCCAGCGCTGATTCGCTGCTCGACCCCCCTGCGCCTCGGCGGAGTCAGCGTCTGTTGTTCGCTGCTGGATCAACAACCGGCCAATCGTGGCCGGCGCTGGCGACGAACATGCTTGCAAGATGCGGGCAATGTCTGGCGCTAGTCATCTGCTGGGCTGTCGGGGCAAATCTGGCTGGCTCGATTAGGTTTGCTGCTCACCCCTTTTCACTGGTTTGCCCGCGCGATTTTCCATTCGAGAAGCGAGCCAAACGTCCTCTGCAGAAATAATCGCAATTCCCGGATTGCGACGCCTGCGACTGGTCGAGGCGCCTGCTTCTTCATTGGTCTGGTCTATGCACAAGACCATGCGACCAGCTCCGGAACAATTAGGACAAGTTCCTTCGTAGACGGTTTCTGAAAGAGTAACATAGTACTGCCATATACATATACGAGAGTAAACCCGAATGTGGGAGGGAGAACGAATCCAAGAGATGAACAAGAAATATGTTAATGAATCGAATCAAAAAGTTTTGGCCAGACCGTGCTTTCATAATAATCCGTAACAATGCTAGGGAACCCGTCATTTTTCCGTCAACTCCAGCCATACATAACACATGCAAATGCAAATACCCTGCTGACACATCCGACACAGCTGCGAAGAAGCTAAGGATTGCAGACCCATTTCTTCTCTGTCATCTTCTCACCTACACGCTTTGCGACTTGGTCAAGTGTGAACCTCAAGGTATCTTTCGGTATCTTCGGGAATCTACATGCATGTACATTAGTATGTGTTGTTTAAGTCTCGTCGGCAAGGACCTAAAGGGAAGGGATCCACTAGACTTACCGTTTTTTCAGATGTTCCATCAAAGCAATCTTAGTCAAGTCACTGCCCTCCACAGCCTGCTTGAACTCTACCAGCTGTTCAGGTGGGAATGGCCTCTTGGCCTTTGAGGCCGGCGACGCATCTGCACCTGGAGTCCGGAACTTATCCAACGGACCAGCCGCTGGCTTTTGAGCTGCTCGACCTTTAGTCTGGGCCTGGTCCGCACTCGCGGGTTTCTGCCAGTACGATGTAGACCATGGATCAATAGGAAATCGAACGGCCTCGGAAATGGTCTCAATCTGGTAGGCTTTCATATCATCGTCCACGCCGTCTGCAGCCCAGCGGATTCCGCTGCAGACGGGTTCAAGATCGCCGACGATTTGACGCCGCTTTCCGCCTGCTAGCGCATCGTCTTCGTCGTCTAGGAAGTCGTCCATTTCCTCGTCGCCCTCATCGCTGCCTTCTTCCTCCTCCTCGGAATCAAGGTCTTCTCCCTCCTCGGGCTCTTCCCATTCAGCTTCAGAGTCATAGTCGTAGTTTGTTTCTGGTAAACCCCTATAGTATGGGTTACGGGATAATTTTATCGCCTTGTGTCGAGGGACTGCTCGAGAGAATGTTCCTTGATAAGCTGGTCGGACATCCTCACCAAATTTGAGAGACTTCATAGGCAATTCAAGTAACTTCTGCAGCGGGGATTCTTTGCCATCTCGGCCTGATTGAGTAGCAGCCAGTTCTTCGTCGCTTTGGTCCTGCATCTTTCGTAGTATTTGTCGGACAGAATACGCCTGCCGTCCGTGTCGGCGTCGGTATGGGATGAGTTGAAAGACCTCCGAGGGACGGAAAGGCTGGTGGTTAAAAGGTTCACTGCTGGGACTTAGACCAACATCTAATATCTGACGGACGTGCTCGAGGGCTTGCACGTCACGTTCGAATCGGTGTGGAGGCGCGACCGTAGTATGTGATCGAACAAAAAACTCAGGAAATTCTTTACAGTAGTCTGACTGTGAAGGTTTGGAGGGGCTCGGAATAGGATCAATCTGTGGTTGAGGTTTGGCGGGCAAGGACGCACTCTTGGCGGGCGAGGTGGGTAGCTGGGGTTTAGCAAAGAAGGAGTTGAGCTTCGGTTGGGCCTGTGATAACAGAGTAAGTACAAACACCAAACAGTGAAGACCAAACATAGCTGGAGGGAAACGCATACCCGCTCCTTTTTCTGCTTCTCTTCCTCCTTGCGACGCTTTTCGTCCTCCTTTGCTGCTTCTTTTGTGGCTTTCTCTTCCTCCTTAGCCTTGCGCTTCTCCTCGCGCTCTGCTTCACGTTTCTTTTTTTCTTCTTCCTTCAGGCGTTTCTCTTCTTCGCGCTCTGCGTCGCGTTTCTTCTTTTCTTCTTCCCTTAAGCGCTTCTCTTCCTCGCGCTCGGCATCACGCTTCTTTTTCTCGTCGGCTCTCATTTGCTTTTCCTCGTCTTTCTTTACTTTCTCCTCTAGTCGCTGGCGTTCCTTGGTCTCTTTCTCTTGTTGTTTGGCATCCTTAGTTGCGGGGGAAAGCTTCCGCTTTTTGTTAGCAGCGGCAGCTTCGTCTGCATTCCGGGATGTCATTGTGACTGTGTCGCCGACTGCGGTGGAAGCTAAGCTAGTATTGTCTACAGGAAACACATGACCAGTTTTTCCAGGATGAGACGGCACTTCAACCGTAACAGACGGGTGAAGGGTTGTGACGTCTTTGCTGGGCAAGGTCGATGGATCTGTCATTGACGTGGCAGTCGGGTCGTGGTTTTCTTGGTTTTCCCCAGAAAATGAAGTTATTGGGCGCTTGGAACCGGCAGAGGAGATCGCTGCATCTTCAACTTCGTGTATTGATCTTTTGCGTGGACTTGAGGGCGAGGGTTGAATTGGCGAAGGGGGCGGTAGAGGAGATAGTGTCATGTTCGCAGACTCCATTAGTGGGGGTCGTAGCGGTATGGTCATTTAGGTAATTTGTTCATCCAAGCAGTGGAGTTGACAAATGGTTTGGATGGCGGTATTCAAGCCGAATTCAATTCGACGATTGGCGAGGGCTGTGGTTGTTTGATCTCGACCTTGAAACGGAAAGTGTGGGTTGCGAGACGCGTTAATGGACTCGCGTTGTCGCGTCCGATAAGCACGTGTCCGCTTACCTAACCCGGTTTTGAGAACCCCTTAATATCTACGAGAACGATGAGGGCGCTATAGATACAAGCCGCTTAAGTACTTAACTATAGGAAGGAATTTGGCGATGGCTAGACATTATCCGGAGCATGTACAACTCGTAGCCTAGTAACTCCAAACGTTCTCTACTGATATTTCTTGGGGCAAACCGAATTGATCCCACGGGTTGTTCTAGTCTGGATTCTGACGTCCAGCGGGCATTCAAAATTAAGTCTTAAATTACTATCTCTCATCAAATTTCGAGCTATGAAGAACAATGAGCCGGGGTATCCCGGATGCAGATATAACTCGAGCACGGAATTCAAGTGACCAATCAATCCTGAATACCACAATAGATCAAATCATCCCGAAACAAATGGTCAAAAGGCCGCACGAAACAAAGAGAATTTGAAATCGAGAAAGTGGCGGTACACCAGGTAGACCATCAAGGCCCGACGAAATGACCGGCTGGGGCGGCTGTAGAAAGATATTATGTGCAACGGTAGTGTGCAGAAGGGAGTAATAAAGTGGCTTTCAGTATCATGGAAGGGAAGAAGAAAGAGAGAAAGGAATACAGGAAAGCAAGGACCCAAGTGGGTAAACAAAGGTATATTCAAGGACTCAGGCGCTTCGTAATGTGGATAAAGGGAAAAGAGCCTTAATCGCTCAGGTCGGGATTGGCAACGTATAAACGAACGTTGCCCAACGACATGGTTCGTTCATCAACACTGCCACGCCGTCGCAACTCATCCGCCTTCTTGGCTTTCTCCGAAGCCGCCACTGCAGCGCTAGGAGCCTGCATGTCGCCGACCATGTCCTCTTGCTCGCTGCTGTGGGTAGTTGCAACGTCGTCCTTGGTCAGGGATGACACGCGGCTCTTCTCTTCTTCCCGAATCTCCGCATTCGTGTTTTCCGAGACATGGGGAAGATCGGACTTCTCATTTGGAGGTGTACTGTTGCTGCCCATGGTGCCCTGCGGCCGCTGGTAACCACTCGGGTACCGGTTGCTGCCGAGAGAGCTGCGACCGCTGTTTGTTCGCCGGTGCATATCGTCGTTACTGCGGGCATCTTCTTCTGCGTCGCCAACTTCGTTCGCACTCAAACGCACTGGCACCTTGGCGCCCACCAAGTTCGAGGGCGAGAAGTCCAGTCCGCCCTTGGGACCATGGCGGATTTTGCTTCCTCCCACACGGCCCCCACCGTGTACCTCCAGGTACGCCCTCCTTTTCTCCCGCAGAGCCTGTTCTCGCATGCGTGCGTCCTCTGGCTGTGCGCGATCGCACCAGACCGTGCCCTTTTGCCGCCGCATAAGGGCTACGTAGCCAAGCTGGGAGTTGGCAGAGCGATTGGAGGCGCTTCGCCGAATATCAAATTCCCCTTGGGCCATTGGGTTTCCGGTCGAGTTTGTAGATACGGTGGTGTTGGATAAGCGTCTTACGGGAGGAAGGTGGGAAGGAGGAGCCATGGGGTTCGGCGAGAGTGGCCCTTGGGCCGGGGGTGCTTGGTAATGTGCGGAGTGAGAGCCCGAGCCGTATGGCAGCACGGTCGAGGAAGTGGTACGGGTTCGGCTGTGGATATTTTGGGTGACCGAGTGAGGAGCGAGGTTTCGAGACGGGTCAAAGGCCTGGTGGTTGCCATAGCCATGTTGGGCCGCGCCTATGGGTTTCCTTGCAGGCGGGCCCTGGTGTATTGGCACTCGGAACTCGGTCATGTTGGGCGGGTGATGGGCACTAGCCACGCAATCCTTTCCGGGCGAGATTGGGGTTTTGGAATTGATCGTTTGATGGCGGGATCGCGGAGGAGGCGCGGCTATACAAATAGACTGCAGATATAAGTCGGTCTCCAAGTCCAATTCATTAATTGGCTCGGTTCAGAAACCGGCTTTCTCTCAATGCGCGTGGTAAACGGGTAGAAAGGATCAGCAGTTTTGTTTCAGCGTGAATTGTGCCCTCCACAAGTTAGACCCTGGAGGATCTGGAGCGGAGACTTCAATAGTGAATGGTTTCGAATGTGATGCAGCGCTAGGCCTCTTTCACAAGATCAATGGAGACAATGGAAATGGACGAAATGGAGGGGTGGGTGTGCTCGGGTAAAAGCGCACAGAATTCCGGGTCGATATAGACACAAATACCCAACGGGAGACTCTCAAGGCTGTTGGACGCAACCACGTTGGGAGTAAAAGGAGAGAAGCAGGGGGAGGGGAGCAAAAGAGACCTTCCAAGGTCGGCGCTTCAACTGGCGTTGTTGTATGATTGGCCAAGAAGCCGGACCACGACGGACCTGAAGAGTGTAGAAGTTGGTGGAGATGCCTCAGCCACAGCGATCGAAATCTGGTTTCCGTAAATTACCTGATCGGATGGCCTGACTGCAACTGTTGCTTTCGATGGCTCGATATCCGACTTGCGATGAGTCCAGGTAGACATGTACTGTCTACACCATTTACCAGGTACATGCACCAGCTCTTTATCTCGTGTTCGCCACGATCGCCTCCCAGCCAGGAATGCTAGTCAAGTCCTACTAACCCCAAAAGCCCCTAGCGCTGCCTGTAAGCCCCTCTACAAACACCGGATCCGGATTCTCGTTGGCAACCCGTGCCATTTACTTGACCGGGCGCTTAAACTCGATGCATGTCTTGCTTGATTCCCCCGTAGATACCTATAGATTTGCCTCCCGTCGCGCACGTGAATGGGTAAAAGCTACATGCCCATATTCGCGGAACCCCGTATTGTGCTGTTGCAGCACAATTGCGCGTCGCCGAAAGTGCTTTGAGTGGTGATACGACTCGTGCACGGCAATACTTTCCCACCCCACGTAGACCACATAACTCAGCTTATCCTCCACCGGTTCCACCATCCATCCTCCCGTAACGCCAATGCATCCTGGCACCGTCGAGACGATGCTTGTCCACAACGCCCACGTTTTCCCCCACGCCTCTGCGTCCGGAGTCAAATAGATTGCGGTTCCTGTGACTGGGGCCCCGTTGCCCAAGCTCCTGGGGTTGGCGGAGAACTCGGCAATCATGGCGTGACGCACGGTTAGCGCCGTGGCGCTAGGGACCTCGAGTGCAACCAGGCTTTTGATCACCCGTTGCCAGTCCGGTGAGGCCAGAAATGCATAGTGCTGGTGCAGATTTTCGCGCACTAGTTTTGCTCGTCGGTTACTATTGCACTTTAGAATTCTCTCTTAAAAAGCCTACCAACATGCAGATGCAGCTCGCTGGGTTTTTCCACGTGTCGCCCCCAGTAAACCCGGCGGAAGCCAGCACACTTCTCTATTATACCTATTATCTCCGACCAGGCTTGCCCCTCGGCCGTGGAGGAGTCGTCAATCTGGATATTCTCCTTGATTGGGATGATGATCATCTGAGTGGGGACTGCCGAACGCGCCATCACGGTAAATGAGAGAGATGCAGAGATGCTTATTTACACGACGAGCTGAAGGGACGAAGAGTTGTCTTTCTATTTATCCATGTTCGCCGCCCCTGTCAAATAATAACATATGTTATTCCAAGAAGCCGAGAACCGATGTCCGCGGGCAGATCTATGCATCTCACGCTCAAGAATGCGGGGTTATACTATGCCGACGAGGCAGGTGTATAGTTTGCCTACTAGACTCATAGGATAAATTAGATTGAGACGTAGAATTAGCCCTTTGCAATTATAATGAATGCCTGCATTACGCACAGGGGCTAAGATCCTAGTGATCTCCTGCTACCTTAATTTCCCACAGTATGGAGAATGTGGTCTGAACCATCAGGAATACACAAGTCTTATCATCTAGAGAATATGGAAGCACCATGACCATAATTTCCACTCACGATTATTTTATCCCAGCCCTATGCTTACAAGCCAAGGGGCGCCTGTGGCTGGAGATGCCTCGTATGACACAAATGTACCGTGTACCAACAACCATAGATGGAGCGCCTGTCTCATCTCAGAATAGACGACCCTGTTACCTCGAAGAACCCAGGAACCACTAGGGGGCTGTGCTCCGTGGAGGATGGTAGGGCTGTGTATTGTAAATTACAGCCACAAACATCCTATGCTGCGCCACACACCCGCGTGGGAACGTAGCACTCGGTGGAGCCCGAATGGGCAATTTGTAGTCGTGACGTCAGGATGTTTCACTATACCCAGTGTTTCATCCTGACAAAGACGTCAATTGAGGCCAGGTACAATTGCTGTGTTGTAAAATGAGCTCATCAGGGAAACTGGTCTGACTGCTAGGAACGGGACATGAGACATGTGCGCTACTGATCCCAAAGGGCAAGTTTGTGACAGTGAAAACTCAATTTATATGGGTCAGACACGGCGATGTATAAACCCTAAACAAACTGCAAATCCTCTGCCATGTCTTAGTTACTTTTTGTTTCTGACTTTGTGGCTTACGTTAAACCGTCCTTTTATCACCCGCTCTGATTGACAGCGGAATGAAACCGCCCTCACTTTCCACCCGCACTTGGCACGCTAAAAAGCCCTAATTGATCACAAGTTTTGCTGGACCTTGGGAATGTACTTCAAATTACTTTTGCTATGTTCGAGATTTGGATATAGACGTCGGCAGATCAAATAAAACTTCCATGTTTCAACGTTAAACTGTCATAGCAACTTGGCCCTGGACTACTCTGATTCACGACCCATAGTACAGAGGTTCCGAGATATACCTATGAATCCTATATATCCAGGAGCAATCCCGGGGTCTTTTCAACATGGAAGCTTTCAAGGGTTCCCAGGTGGAAGGTTTGAATTGCCAGTAGTAGTAATTCAGCAGCCAGTCACAACTTCCAAGGTTGACAGCCCGTGATACCCCACACTTGCGACACCTACCTAGTGTAGTGGGGGATTCGCACACGTAGTTATGTT
>MWPW01001177.1:0-12057 GCA_002153405.1 Mycosphaerella populi pn0402
GTTATCCAGAGGAAAAATAAGGGCTGGCTCGCATGTTTGATATCCTTGAGCTAGGACTGATCTATGCCTCCTCATGAATTGTATGTGGTTTGACTTGATTTGAAAGTGTAGTTTTCAACATAATCTAGGTCTTAAACCCTGATCTAGGTGATGCAGATGGCCAGATCTTCTCCATTTACGCATTAAAGAATATCACAGAAGTGCCAAGTTAAGCCCCAGTCCCGTGCAACGGACTTTGTCCACTATTACGCCAGAAGAGTCCTCCCCCATCATTTGTCAGCCCTTGACACACTAGGCTTATCTTATATCGGGAGCAGGGTAGCATCGAGGCATGCGCTATCTTTAAAGAACGAGCTCCTGATGAAGATGGGAAGCGGTTTGACCTGTCTATGTAATGTATTCGATATTTAGTACTTAGTACATATACGGATAAACGACTGATTTTTGGACTAGAATCATGTTGACAAGCTATGTATCAGGGTCGGCTCAACATGATTGGCTCTACGCCACTCCTTGCTCCACTTTGGAGTAATAAGGTTTGTGGGGGTCGAGCCGCCCCTACTCTCTAGTTTGTCCAGACTCGTCGGGTCATCCGAATCCCTAGTCTAACTGTGATTTGCACGCTAGATAGACCATTTTCCTGCCTGTCTTCGCGCCGATCCATCAAATTCATCGCCGCTGGAACGAGTGACACAAGTACTGCCGCCTAACTGGTGGGGAAGGCGTCATAGGTTCCTTGGCGGAACCCCATGTGATGCTACTGAGGGCTGATTTTATTGGCTTTTCCAGATGGGCAGGGGTATGTGTCCACGAGTGACCTTCTGCGAGCCCTTGCCGCGGTCAGGGAGGCGAGGGACAGCCAGTGATGAATATAGTCGGCAAGGGGATCTCGCCCCTTCGAAAGCCAGTGATGGAGTGGGAGGTATAAAAAGCTACAAGTGAGCACTGTAAGCAGCCACCATTCTGAGCCGCTTGCAACCTGATCGTCAGTTACGGTCGATTTGGTTGAGTGGCTTAATACACATAAGAACCAGAGCGCCCAAGCGAGATCGGGTGATGATTTCCACTGGTACCTAAGCATTCCGCGATCTGTATGAACTTCGCATGCATGTTGATAGAGCTAAGGATTGTACGCCTTGTAAACCTGTAATGCTCCCTCGATACTCTGCACAAGACCAAACAAGATTGTCAAAGATATAGCGAACCAGAGTGGGTACCATTGGCTGACATCACGTCTATCATTCCACCACTGCGTCATAGTCGATGGCCGGGACTCGTCGAACTCAGTTTTTAGAATGTAGAGCCGATCATGCCAGTGTTTGTAACCTTCTATATGCTTGCCCGCTTTGCCGCACCGTAGTATGTTACCATCCAGCTCATGAGGCCGGGTTCTCTTCCGGTACCACCTCTCAGTGTCTTTATCACCCTGTGGGAAGATAAGGGCCAAGGTTGCCAGTGTTTCATCCATGAGGCCGGGTGGAAATAATGATGTTCTGATTTTCAGTTAGTTAAATAGGCAGTGATGCAAATGGAAAAAAAAAATTCTGCCATGCGTACTGTCTATGGGCCATCAGAAAGGATGCGTAATGGAAAATTTCGACTGTATTTTGGGAAAAGTCGAATCGGAGATGGTCGTATAAGTTGGATGTCAGTTTCACCTGGAAGCCTGCAATTCGAACCATATTGCACAAATTAAAAGCTCCATTCAGCCTCATGCCGTCGCTCTCAATAGAAACGGTATCCGAGAATGTCTCCTGCACAAAGTCTTGCACAGAACCTTCAGTCCAGAGGAGCTTTTCCCTGCCAGAATAGCCATTTTCAAACTCCCCGACGTCTAACATGTAGAGAATACGAACTGTCAGATCTATGGAAGCATTGATGGTACTTTCCAAAGTCGCATCACTGACCCATTGACATCGTTGAATAAATGCCTGAACTTCGGACCGTGAGCAGCCATCTCGGATTGGTGCAGCAATATCAATAATATGTTGATGGGTACGAATAGCGAGCCCATTTCCGAGCGCACCAGATGCAGTTTTGCATTGTTCAGTGTAATATTGGAAATATGGGCCTAGATGCTGGCTGTGAGGTTTATATCCACTGCCCCACAAATGGCGGACGATCTTTTTCTGCGTTTCTGTTGGAACGGGCGATTCAAGGAAAGACGCATCAAGCAATTCATTACTAGATGAAAGTTGTAATGCATGCATCTTTAGCAAGATAGCTTTATTACTTGTGTGCGCTAGGTCGGAGATCTGCCTCAACTTATTACACGTTATTTAATTAGCCGCCCAGTCGGTGTGACGACGACAGGGGTGTATGCAGACAAGCGCATAGCCACCACTTCAATCACATTTCACTGCCCAATGATGACATTCCGAAGTGGCTGTGATAATAAGCTGTACAGCCCCTTTCCACAGCTCCCATTTTCTTTCTTTTCGCCAGGCTTTCTTGATTTTTCCCACCCGCCCGGCTTGGATTGACTTGGAGCGCACGCAAACAACAAGTCAGAAATTACTCTCTTTTATGGCTATACATTCACCAAACCTACGAATCTATCCCTATCATCATTATGAGCCCATCACAGATTCGTAAGACTCTTTCGCTATTCCACAAACCAAAAACCCACTGGCACAATCCAGAGCACTCAATTGGAGATTTCTGTGGCATGAAGAAAGGCAGGTTCAATTGTTGGGCGGCCAAGGGCCCCGCCGAGGAGGCTTTTGAGAAAGTTAGGGTACAAATCATTGAAATACTCGAGATCGAGTGTGACCGAGTGCCAAATTCAGGTTATGTTTTGGCTCGCATGTTCATGATTGGAAAAACACAAGCCTCTGCGGTCCCGAATATTATGTTTTCGTGTGCGGACCGCGAGTCTCGGAAAGCAGCCGTCGCTGCAGTAAGAAATTCGAAGTTGCTAGATCAACTTCCACCTGGAATTTGCCTTGGTGATTGGCCTCATCCTCCCGATCTCAAAATCCCACGACCTCTGGCTTCTGCCATGCGCTACGCTTGCCCTAATATTCGCGAAAAGCAAGAAAGTCGAACGGTCTCTTCTGTTCATGACGATAAATTTACCTCGATGCAAAAGATCTACAACATTGTCAAGGGCCAAGCATTGCGGTTGGAACTACAAAAGTCCTCAACTGAATTTGAAAGTGGACGCAGCGCGACTATTGGGAGTATCGTCCAAATTTCCAATCGGCGCTTTTATCTAGCTCCAGCACATTTCTACTATCCTGAAGAATTCTTTTCCCCAGAGGTCGACTCTGATTTGGAGGATAGTGAATGCGATTTTGGGGTTCTTGACGACGAACACGAGGACCTGTCAGATGCCCGGGAGGCAGAATTGATGAGCCAGTATAGTCTAAGTCCGGAATCTAGCGACCTAGAAGAAGACTGGGACCTCGACG
The DNA here is from genome assembly GCA_002153405.1 of Mycosphaerella populi pn0402. Lineage (NCBI taxonomy): Eukaryota > Fungi > Ascomycota > Dothideomycetes > Mycosphaerellales > Mycosphaerellaceae > Mycosphaerella > Mycosphaerella populi. Next base: position 3,414 of record MWPW01001177.1, read on the forward strand.
AGAATAATTCACTATCGGATTGTGAGTCTGCTTACCTCATCTCCGGGGAGCAGTCAGAAAGGCTCAATAGTGACATTGTGGCCCCCGAAGAGGATGTGACATACTCTATCCCAGACAATGCTCACATTACATCGCTACATCATTTTACTCCCCCGGAGGCTGTTCTTCCAGCTGTCAACTCAGACAGTTTAGATTATTGTTTGATAGAGATAGGCAAAAACGAGCACTGCTTGCCAGATCTTCCCGTCCTCTCACGAGAAATCATCGGCCAACCGCGATCCGGATCCACAAATGTCCTGGCAGCCACGGGTGCAGGCAATGTTCTCGCAGGCGTCCTGTCCAGCGGACTGTCATGTGTTCGGCTTCCGAAAGCGACTACATATATGAGTGTTTTGACTGTGAAATTCGAACGCTCGCTTCAACGCGGTGACTCTGGCTCAATAGTCCGAGATGCCAAGACTGGGATGATATACGGTCACATAGTAGCAGGTGATACGGGCTCTCAAACTGCCCTCGTTATCCCAGCTACCCAAGTCTTCAATGATATAATAGTAAGACTTTCAAACCCGAGACAACCTATAGGCGATGGACGTAAAGACATGTATCTTCAAGCACCCCCGCAGTGTGTATCTTGTGTCATGGAGCCCGCGCCCCATCACATCGCATCACACACCTGTTACTACCTCCCAAGAGCCGGTGGTTACAATGGGCCTTTCCAAGAAGTGCAAATACTTGATAGATCCGGGATTACGTTTCGTCCTACCAAAGGTCCTGTAACAGCGAATCAGACTTCACCGGGCGAGAGGAACGTCATCTGTGATGTCGGTTATAGATTTGACTCAAAAAAAAAAACTCCGCTCACAAAGAAGTCCTCTCTACATGAGCGAAACTCAGATTCTCCAAGTTATGAATGGAACATGAACCAGGTTTTGGAAAACCTAGAGATTCAATCAACACAAGACACCAGTTCCAGGTTGGCTTCCATTGAAACTGAAGGCACAGATGCGACTCCAACTTCTTGCAGCACGACCCTTGTCAGAGACTTCTCGATTGGGAAATTGAGAAAACTCTGCACAATCGGTTGGATATGCGCTTTAAATAGCGAATATTCTGCAGCCATGAGTATGCTTGATGAAAAGCAAGATGACCCGTGTCTCGAAACTTCATCCAATATTATTGGACTCTGTTCAAGAGCCCAAAGTACAAACAGCTGGGCTTTGGATGATTCGAGAATCCAAATGTGGATTGAAGATGAGAAAGATTTCTTATGGGTATCTGGAATGCCCGGGCTTGGCAAGTCTGTCCTTTCGAGAACCTTACCTGAGGGTAGGTCTTTTGATGATGAATCAGTCACGATATGCCATTCATTAAGAGGGTCCGAGAGACAAGGTTGTAGCATAGCCACTGCAATATGCGCTCTCGTTCAGGCGCTATCTTGTGGCAACGAGGACCACCTTCGGAATCACGCGGAAATAGTAGGGCAACTGTGTGAAAGGCAACTGGGAATTGACTTTGACTCCTCATTGCAACTGGGAACATCTGCAGCCTGTAGCTCTTCCTCTTGGAAGCTGCTAAATATTCTGGGTGCTTTTGACGAAGACTTATCTTTGAAAAGTGATCGACTGATGCAGGAGCTTGAGCGACTCTTCAAATTCCAAGCAGTAATGGATGTGAAATTACGACCACTTCAGCATTTGTATGGAACGGATCGAAATATTCAGGGACAACGGCATTACCTCAATTCCGCGGATAATGAGCCAGCGCCTGAGGAACAAGACTTTAGGCAAGAATTAAGTGGGACTGAATCCCTCTTAGCTTTCTGCAAGCAAGCGGAAGAAGAAGCAAATCGCCCGCGAACTCGCTATTTTGAGGATGTCACCACAGGCGATAACAGCCGTCAAGCCCTTGTCATCACCCTCGACGATCTCATTTCCGCCAAGCGCATAAAGGCTGGTGATAACTCATACCAGGCGCTGGGTAATATGTCAGACCACTGTATAAAGTCCTTCTTCCGTCGCCCCGGGCCTAGTGATAGCTCGTTTAACCAAGAAAAGCAGAAATGGAATAATTCGAAAGGTTAGGGAAACGATGTGCTTTGCTGTTGCCTTCAGATAAGAAATAAATATTGTTCAGCTGATCCCGAAGTACCCCTGAAGATACCATGGAGTACAATATCATTTCAACCTGTGCTCATAAATAACGAACTTAGCATATTGCGTAAGCGGAGATTGAATTCACTTCACAGAATTTGATACCTACATTGGAATTTCACATGACTATGTGAACTTCAGATGGTTCTGTATAGAGAGCCAAGACTGAAGGGAAAGTTGGTGGTCATAAATCTCGCCCGAAATTTACTGTTTCGAGACCACTCGAGTTTGGCTAGTTAGTATATAGGGAGATTCTAAAGTAGGTGAACCTTGGAAAGATTCACACAGTATCAATTTTTACCGTTTCCTTCAGCTTCTTGTTCCTCTTTTCCTGTCTGCCTCTTGGATGGCTTTGGTGGTATACGATGTGCCAGTTGTAAGTGATGTATTGCCTTGCGTACCGGTCAGTGTTATAAAGTCCTTTGTTTTATATTTATAAGATATTAAGGCTAGAGTGAATGATCAGAAGAGTATGCAGTCAAATACAATACCTAGACTAACCTGGATTGAACTGCTTCAGGAAAGTGAAGCGGCTGTGAATCACCCCTGGAATACCGAAACATGCACACGTTGGAAGTGGCCGAACCTCAATGACGTATTCTGCTCGAGCTCTTCGAATGGGTCAATGATAAGGTGCCTCTACTGACTGAAAGGAGCTTATCCAGACGTTCAACGAGAGCATTCTAATTTTACTTGGCATTGCGGCATGATGTGGAATTCCGTCAACGGGTTGGGCATAATTAGTACCATGATATTATTGGCCCTATTGTACTCCTTGCTCCACTTTGGAGAAGCACAAAGTAAAGCATAGCCAAACACTGTCCCTTGACAAGCATTGTGTTACGCGGTACGCACTATTCAGATCAACGTGGTTTCGGCTCATTCTGAATTAGAATTCTGTTGCATATCACAATTTCGGCCTTAAGTCAGTTTCCAACGATTCTTGGACATAGACATAGACTTGATGAGTACAGGCGGTGTAGAGGAAATCGAAGTCTACTTTCCACTCCTCATCCGTTACTTCACACGTCGCAGACGCATGATCGATCTATGGAAGAGATAGAGGACCTAAAGTTTCCAGAATCTTCTCCGTAATCCAAACATCAGCTTTTGGCTGAGCTTCCACCTAAAAAAGGCTTTCTATTGGAGCCTGCGGTTGATTGTCTTCGAGCACGGGTGGAATACCTTTTGCTGCTAGCAGGATTTACTATCTATGTAGCTTCATGGTGTGCTGCTAAGTACATTTCCTGGGAGCTACAAAGCTGAATAACTTTGGTCAACGGGTCAAGGCCACTATTCTCTACTAAGGAGACACAGGGGAAAACGTTTAGTATGAAAATGCTCTGAAGGTCCTGTGCTATAGGCACTGTATCTTCGCTAGTAAAGAAAACCGGATCCTAGTCATTGTGCTCGGTACCAAAAGGCTCAAAATTTGTCTCAAATTTTAGTTGTGATCACTGGACTGGAAGCTACAGTTCAGCTGTATTCTGAACTATAGTCTTAATTTTAGAAGAGAATAGATCGTACTGCGCTCCAGTAAAAAGCCCCCCTGTATAAGAGAGTATTTTTTGGACCACGGATTGAATTTTATCTTAAAGAGTATCTTGTTCAGTATCTGGATTAAGTGAGACAAGAATACGACGGTAATACTCTTCTTTTTCGCTATTACTATCCGTAAGATTCTCTAGAGCTTCACGAAGCTCGTTACTCTTAGAAAGGGAATAGCTGGGTTAGAAAATCTGTTAATTGATTTCTCTGAAAAGAATAGCTAAGATTAATACGAATCTTATTGATTTGGTAGCTACAGAGTTTAAAAGAACTAGAGGAAAGCTTAGTAGTAGAATAATATTGTCTACCTTCCTCAGTCTCTTCTATATAACCCTTTCCTATTCGTTCTATAAGTACTAAGTGGTAGAGCAAGTATCAGACAACTTACCTTAAGAACCATTTCTAAAATATCTTGTTCTAGTAACGGATTTAACTTGTTCGTTGTAGAAGTCTAAAAGCTTGTAAATCCTGCCGCTCTGTAATCAGCGCGAGAAAGTATCAGCTTATAGATAATCATTAAAATCTCACACAACTTATATAAAATCTTTGTTAAGATCGGAGGGTCGAACAGTAAAGTCCTCCAACTTCTAGATACGGGCCCTGACTGCTTATAACTCTGTCCTTATTAAGACATTAACAGTTTCGAGCTCTTCATTCTTTCCCTTCTCGGAAGATAATATAGATTTCAATTTTGATTCTACGGTCTTTATCTGATCTATCATCTTATCTTTCTCTTTCAAATAGACTTATAGTATACTAATATCCTTAGCAGATTATAAGACTCGAGCTTCCTCCTTCGAGCAAGCCGATTTCAATTCTACTATTTCTTCTCGTTAAATCTCGAGACTTTTCGAGTATTCAGCAATTTTAGTTTCCTTTTTGTTAACAGTAGCACAAAACAATTCGATCTATGTAGCGGAGTCTTTCTGTTTTACTTTTTTATCTTGGTTAAAATTAAATATTCTATTGATAGTTATTTGATTCTGTTTTAACTCTTCCTTTTGTAACTAAATCTGTTTACGTTGTTGAGAGATCTTATTAATCACGGTAGCTGTAAACTGAGACTTAGAGCTTGATACTAGTATACCTATATATTTGATAAAGCCCTCTAGACTACCTACATTTGCTACAGATATAGCATCTTACTTTTTTGAATCCAAGGACGCAGGATTGATTGGAGGTATAATACAAGACTACTTTAGTGATTTTCTCCGAGGGTTTAACAGAATCGAGAAACACTTTGGTCTTAAATTCTATCAGGGCAGATAATTAATATAATCGTAGTAATCTCGCTGAGATTCTTGCTCTAGCATCACCTTTAGAACTAATACACTGAGCCTCAGATGAGGGGAAAGGATAGTAGGGCAGTTCATACATGCAAGTACAGGGTGGTTTGCGACGTGGAAGTGAGTTTGTGGTCGTTATTCACACCGGTCATGGGGTGCAGATACAGAACGCTGAAGCTCTAAATACGTGTCACTATAGCTTTGGTCGCTTCAGTAAGGCTACTGTGAGCCTCGGTGATCTGAACGTGAGGTTTCGCAGGGGAATGATTCACCAAGAAGAAAAGACCCGGCGTTTAACGGGACGGCCCCTCAATAGAACGGTCCCGATTCAGGACATATTACATAAGCAAGAGAATATCTGTACTAGTTAGTTATGAATTGGCCTCAGCATCGTGTGCAAGCAGTAAATATGTCAGCGGCAGGATATATCGTAACAGGAAAATTATTGGTTTGAATTCGCTTTATACCTGTTTCTGTTGACACAATACAGTCCATTAAGCACTTGACAATATTTCCAGTCTAGACAAGTCTCTACAATGGTTTAGTTTAGTTCATTGTCGCTAGCAGCTAGCTAGGTAATGGGCTAGCTGTGTGAAGGTCGGACCTACATATATATTTGAACGCTCGGGGTGAAGGACAAGTACTGAAGAAAGCTATACTCTGCTCTAGATATCGGGAAAGTAAAAGAGAGAAATTTCTTGTTCAAGGGAATCTAGATACGCTAGATGGGTTTGTGTCCTCTATAGATTGCCTCCGTGACTTTGGGCAAATAAAGGCGATAATATTCAGCTCAGAAGACAGCACTCAGAAATATCAAAACCGCTAGACCAAGTATAGTTATTGCTAGTAAGTATAAGCCTACCGTCAAGCCTGCTTCAAGATTGCCCAGAATAGCAGTTAATATTACTACGACACTAGTGCTGAGTAAAAGACTACCAGCGATAAAGCATAATAGATGGTCTATATGCCAGCCCTCAATCAACTGAAATCTATTTATTATCTTTCTGTACAGACTCACAGCATCATACCAAGTATCATTCGCGAGATTTCTGTCCAAAATAATCGTATAATTAGATACTCTTAAGTCAAGAAATAGGAGGTAAGCTATACCGATAAAAGGTCACAAAGCTACCAGCTTCAAGAAATTCGGCGTCCTATGGTTTAATTCCATTTTGCTAGTAGCACTCTACTATTACAGGTAGCTAAATACAAACATCTTTCCGAAGTTATAGTTATCGTAAACGCTGAATAGAGCAGTAACAATCCTCTGTCACCCTATTCCAGATTAAGTTAGGACACTCCTCGTCAGAACTATAGCTCTCGCTCTGAACATTCACACCATATTCCCAGGAGTTAGGAAACTATCCTGGGTCTTCGATGATCTCCTAGATATTTCCAATTTCGGAATTATAGTCCATTTTTTTCAGAAATACGGATATCTCTTGTATAGCTTTATTGTACTTAGCAAATCGAAGCTAAAACAACGTATAAGTATAAAAGATTCATTCTATATAGGGAAGGATCTACCTCACTATAACTTCCTTAACCCCTATAACTAAATAAAGTAAATATCGTTTCTACCAGCTGTATTGTATACGTAAATCGGGGATTCCTAGTAACTGTCTCTTAGTCTCAAGGGGTATATCTTTTGCAATCTATCTATTTCCTTTTTTTCATACAGATCTATATGTATTTTTCGCGACCTTTACACTTCGCTTTTATACTATACTTGTAAATAATACTTGGCCGACTATTTTTAACTCAGAGTAATTCCTCGAATGGATTAACTAGTAGGGTCTGTATCGAGCCCTGTATCTCAGAGATTGTTTTGGAAGATTGTATAGTGAGTAAAGGCAAGTAATATATACACTCTTTCCCAGTTATAGAGTATAACAATACGTTTTGGTATTTATGTCTTGAATGATATATTAATTGATGAGACTCTAACCATATATCCAATAAGGCAACTAACTATCTATACGAGCTAGCTCGAATTGGGCGAGTTATGTTAGTGGCACTGCAAATTTTTTGAAGTTAAAATCTAGCTTTGAGGCAAACAAGCCGAGCCTTATAAAGAGGGGGGTATAGAGGTACGGCTCATTCATACAAGTGCAGGATGGTTTGCGATATGTGCGTGAGCCTGTGGTCGTCAATCGCGCGAGTTATAGGGTGCAGATACAGAACGTCGAAGCTCTTACATATCAATATGAAATTGGTCGGTTCCGTGAGGCTGCTACGAGCCTTAGTGATTTCACAGCGAGACTTTACAGGAGAATGACTCACCGAGGAGAGAAGAAACGGCGTTCAATGGAAGGCCGCTGAGGGGATCCTCCTTTAGCACGGCGAAAGGCCAATGGCATCATCCCTCAGTGCCCATTGGGAGAGTTGTATAATTGGCTGGGGAACCATATCCGCTCCTAGTCGCCCAATAGACGATCTCAGGGCCGGTCTAGACCCAGGACAATTGGACTGGGAGAGAAGTAGAGTGAAGATACCGCTCCTAAGACGCTGAGCCTTCTGCGGGCGGGCGACGAGCTCCCACCTCCACGTGGTGCCCGCTGGGAACTCTCAGAGAAACAGTCTGGCTGTCTTCGAGTGCCAGGAGGAGCTCAACAACACAATCATCCCCCTTTTTTTTTTTTTTTTCACAACGTGCCGACGCGCTGAAAACCGAGTCTCCGAATCTTATAGAACACTTAATATCACAGAACCAGTACCGGAGAGGAAGTGGTACTCCCTCATACGTACACCTCTACGACGGAAAATGGACCTCGTTACTCTATTTCTCCCGCCTGACAATCGTTTATAGTGCTAGATCTCGAAGATTCCGCGATATAGATACGAAGCAGAAGGCTGGATATAATCAATACAGTATAGTTACAATAACCACCAGCAAAGAACCTATACCTAAAAAAGACTACTATACTCTACTCAGATACCGTAACGTGTCAAAATCACCCTCTAACTTCACGAAACTACAAATATTACAGAACTAGTACTAGAGAGGAAGTTATACTGCCTTATATATACGCCCTAATAATAGAGAACGGAACTTGTTACTCTGTCTATCCTGCCTAATAACAGTTGAAGATTTAGATATTAATAATAATACACTAGACTCGGGGTAGAGTAGCTTATATAGTTTATAGATATAATATTTAGAAACCGTAACTACAATAATACTAATACTACTAATAGCTTAGAATATCAATTTAATCCTTATAATATATTGAAACTTTATAGTTAATTTATACCCCAACAGATATTTATATCAAGAGATATATTCTAGATATATCTTTCTATTACGAAATATCTATATAACAATAAGTTAATATAGACCTAGAACCTATTAAAAAGTAAGCTACAACACTTCTACTATTATATATTATTGTGGAATACGAACAAGCAACCGTATCCTGAGCTAATAAGGATGCTCCTGGGAGCAGACAAAGACAAGGTGAAGTTCCTAGGAGGTGGTACACGATACTCCTAGGAATAAATTACAACCAACAGCTTAGGTAGACACAGGTATTATATAAAACTATTGGATCAGGGAGATACTTAGTGACTACGGCTATAATTGGCCCTACTGTCAGAACTTATCCGGTATATATACATATTAGCAACTCTACGAAGTTCTAGTATTATATAATAACTTAT
>KZ119166.1:0-23485 GCA_002153405.1 Mycosphaerella populi pn0402
AGCTGCCCGGGCCCTGCATCACTCAGGCCTACGAGAAGGAGTATGGCCAAGACTTCTTCCAGATGCAGTCCGACTCCATCAAGCCCGGCCAAAAGGTGCTTGTTATAGACGACATCATCGCCACTGGTACGTGAATGACCATTGAATCTGTTAGATCCCCGAGGATTATACTAATACACAAATTCAAACAGGCGGATCTGCTTTTGCTGGCGGTGAAATGATCAAGAAACTGGGCGGCGAATTACTCGGCTTCATCTTCCTTCTCGAACTCGAATTCCTCAAGGGACGCGAAAAGCTCCAGGCTCCCGTCTACACTCTTCTCACCGGCCAGGCTTAATTACTTTTCTTCCTCTGCGCATCAGCCTTGCGCCAATTCCAAATATAAAAAAGTTGCAACTGTTCCTGCGATTTCACGAATATCGCCCTTCCATCTCTTAATGACATACCTCCCCGGCACCGGCTCTGGCGTCACAAAAAACCTCCACCCGCCCGCAAATCTCAGCCGCAAATCGACCTGAATGTTCAATTTCACGGCCCTACTCTGATTCAATAGATGTTGGGTGTATGTTTAGCATTGCGCTTCTCAATGTCGATCGCGGTCCTCTGTGTTGGAGCTAGAGAGAGAAAGAGGGAGAGAGAGAGAGCCGGGCTCATACATTCTTCCCACGCAATGAAATGATTGAAAACATCTTTGAATCCGACCTCCATTTATAGAATAGATCCCAGATACCCGGGGCGATGCATTATTTACCGTGTTGAATTACTTTGGCCTAATCAATACTATTGTTCCCCAGCAGCACCTCCCACCACCTTCGTAGCCAAACCAATCCTCATCTAATTCTCCCTGGGAATAACCGGCCTCATAACCTCCTCCAACCACCCTTTATCCACCCCCAACTCCCCACACTCCCTAATCGCCCGATTCATCCTCCCAATATACTCCGTCTTGGGCCTACTCGGCCTTACCCGCATCTCATCCACATAAACCAGCACAGGGACCCACTCCTCCCCCTCCTCCCCATCCATGTCCGCCGTGTCAATCCATCTCAGCACCCTCGCCTGCAAGTACCACTTATTATAATCGCCCTTCCCCTGCTGCCGTGGCCGAATCTCCAATCCCACAGGCCCACCCTCCTCCGCCGGCCCAGCCTCCCTATCCACGCCCTCGTACCCATCCAACACAAACTCGTCCCGCGGGTCCATCTCGTAGAGGACGCCGTAGACGCCGTCGATAGAGCCCGAGACGGGCACTTCGCGGGCATCGTCGCTGTTCTGTCGGCCGAGGCGGAGGGGTGGTGGGGGGAGGACGTTTGCGTAGCCGGCTTCGCAGATTAGCCAGCGCCAGGAAGGGAGGAGGGCGATGGCGAGGGGGGTGGAGGAGAGGGTGGGGTTTGCAGTGCAGCGGCGTTTCATCTGGGTGGGGGAGAGGTTGGAGCCATAGGCGAAGTAGAGGTATTTCCCCTTCTGGGAGGTTGGGGGAGGCATTTGGGTTTTGGTTTTGGGGGGAGGGGGTTGTTTGGGAGCTTTGTATAGTATGTAGTATGTACTGTGAAGAGGGATGGTTGGTGGGCTGTGGTTGTGGTTTTGGGATGGTGGGGAGGGGGGGAGGGTCTATTAATTGCGATGCAGGTGTACTACTAGGTGATGGTGGATCGAAGAGTCCAATCGTATTATTGCTGCGGTTGTTGGGTTGGATTTGCTGGCAATTGGAGGTTACAAAGTTTCTGGATTTGGCTAAGTAGGGATCTATGTGCCATAGATAATGACCGGCATGTATGGACTGTTAGGCAGGATTTGCTTTTTACTGAGGGAATAATTGTACATGTTGAATGATATAGTAAGGTCATATTGAATTAAAAAGCCGCAATAGCTGTCTCTGAAGCCATCTATAGAGGAAGACTGTGGAATATGCTATTATCTTGTGCTAAAAACCCGACCTATGTGAGATATAGGCAGCAAACAGGGCTTTCAGAATTACCTAGGTATAAGTAATGGTTTCGAAGCATGGACGAAGACGTTTTTGACCCTGATGACATGGGAATATGATTTGATCCTGGTGGTTATACAGCATTCCATCTATATATAGGATAGAGTACTAATTCTAGAAGGAGTTTAGTTAGAGCTATAATGAGTTCGGGATGACTTGCAGTCACCAACAAGGTACCCGAGTCTACCCTCTCACCATGTAGATACCTCTAAGGAGTTCTCTCATGCCCCGCGGCAAACAATACAAAGCAGGTAATTGAATCCATGAGTCCGAACGACCTTGTTGCTTCCGGCGATGTACAAGCCAGACATCCCGCACTTTCTACCTTGGAGAACAGCTCCCATCCAATGACACACACACAGAGAACCGTAACACTATTCTCCTAGAACCAGATGATTATCGGGGGTTCATCTAACCGCGCTGGGAGATGCTTTCCGTAGCCGCGACTTTGGCCGCGGGAAACCATGGGAATTATCAACCCCACCAGACTCAGCCAGCGGGGCAGCTCTTATATCTTCCCAACATGCTGCGCGCCACCTCTCGTCTGCAAGCTCTTTCTTCTACCATCTCCCCATCTCGCCCATATTCCACAATGTCTTCCATCATCACTGCCAAGGACGCCTGTCCTCGTAAGTCCTGCTGCTTCTGAGAACCCCATCAATGCCCATCAATTGCTGACGAGAACATTACTACTTAGCTGCTGGCCCTTACGTATGTGACCACCAATCCCAATTCTCCCCAAAGCCATCGTATCTCATACTCCATCCACGGATTGGCTTTTACTCTCCCTCTACTGTGCTCCAGTCTTGCTTCTCACTGGTGCCGGTATCTCTCTGATCGCTCCGAACCACTCGGCCACTGTGACTCGGATTCCCAAAGACACCCACCTGGACAATGACCAATGCCCACTCCCCACGAACCCCCAAAGCTTCAATGCCTAGAGACACAAACTGGGGAATAATGATAATAAAAAAAGCAAGACCTAAAACTAACTCACCAACAGTCCCAGGCCATCCGCGCCAACGGCCAGATCTTCGTCTCCGGCCAGATTCCCGCCGACGCCAACGCCAACCTTGTCCAGGGTAACATCGGCGAGCTGACCCAGGCCTGCTGCGACAATATCAAGGCCATTGTGACCGCAGCCGGCTCCAGCGTTTCCAAGATCGTCAAGGTCAACGTATGTCCAGCTCCCCAACCCCCCCCGGGGCTATCCCTTTTTAATTCCAGCCCGTCGCCGACTAACCGCCGCTCCAGGTCTTCCTGACTGACATGGACAACTTCGCCGAGATGAACGCCACCTACGAGAAGTTCTTCACCCACAAGCCCGCCCGTAGCTGTGTTGCTGTCCACCAGCTNNNGTTGAGATTGAGTGCATTGCTCTTGAGTAAAGTGCCGGTCGACATATAGAAAAAATTTTTGAAATGAAACTGAACATCAAGGAATATCTACATGCCATTTTCTGACGTAGGGTAGCAACCGGCCAAAGGGTAAGGGGGGAGAGGGGTTGTTAAACAACGAAGAGTATTTCGATAGTTATCTAGGGTATATCATATCAGATTTTAAATGATGTACAAATTGGTAACAGGCACACCCTGCGAACGAACTGTATACCGCCTTCGGATACCGACACCATTAGCTGCACGCAGGAAATTGTACGTTTCCTCTCCGCCGCCAACCATGATCATGGGAATGAGGTGGTTGCGCGGAATACCGCTAGCCGTAGTCTGCGAAGACTCAAGATGAGGTCTGATGAGGGAGGATTCCGCGCGTTGAGCCGCGAGGGGCATCTCAGGATGACGGGGGCTTGGATCGGAGTCTTCAGAGTCATTTTGGTCGGCAGAAGGAGGAGGAGGGGTAGAGGCATGCATTTCATCATCGTAGGAGACGACGATGACGAGTTTCAGTGAAGAGCGGTGCGGCCTGTAGGCGGCGATATTGCGCAGTTTGTGGGAGAAAGTGCAGCCGCCACGTTTGAGGACGAGGACTTCGTGGGTCTGGGCGACGTCTCTGAGAATTCGGTCGTCGCAGAGTTCGTCAGCGAAGTAGATTGTGGACCAAGATAGGCGTTTCAAGGTGCTACCTAGCACGGAGACGCTGAGGGCGTCTTCGACTTCGGGGAGGGGAGCAGCGCCAAGGCCGGTGGGGATGCTCGCTGGGAGACTGAGACGGAGGGGGGGAGGAGTAGCTTCGTGGGAGTCGTCGCGGAGAAGAGACGAGACGGAGTTCACTAGGGAAGACAGCATGGTTTTCATGGGGGAGTCTGCGGCGGCGCTGTCGTGGACTGGGGCGACTCGTTTGTGGTTTGATGGGGGAGATTCTGGATCTTCTTGATCTGGTGAACTTTTTTTTGGAGGCTGCTCAGATCGTGGATCAGCTGAGCCATTGTTTCGGCGAGGGGACTCTGGAAGAACGTCAATGACGAGGTCAAGCATGGCGGTGTCGCGGACCCGGGTGAAGTTGGGATCATATGGGTCGACGACATCGAAGGTGATCTGGCGCGAGAGGAATACCTTCTCATCTTTCCCCAGAGGCACGTTGTTGATTACTTGCACCCGGAAGCCGTCTTCATTCTTGCCCTTGTCAGCCGGGGGCCGTATGCCCAAGGGGGCGTCCTGAACCATGCTTAATCGAAGCCCGCCGATAGTTTTCACCAGGATACCGTCTCGAATTCGTTCCAGTGAGCCTGCGCCGAGGTTTATGCCGCCTGGGAGAGATGGGAATGAAATGTCTAATGTCGGCAGAAGGGCCATCGGTGCACTGGTAGCGTTATAAGGGACCAGCTGCGGTGGCAAAGTCCAGGGATAGAATGTGTAATTAGTGGGTGAAGAGAGGTCTGACATGGAAACGCTGTGATGATCAGGCGATTCCGCTAGAATAGGACCTTCTCCGCTGCCACGACGAGGACGAAGATGAAGACGTGCTAGACTGGCAGCATGGAAAATATCAGATCGCGATGCGGTAGATGATACACCGAATAATGGGTTGGGAATCACATCGCAGGTGTTCTCAGCAGTGTGCTGGAAAGACGGAGTCTCTCGTCGTCGACGTTGCCGAGGCGGCGATGACTTCTTAGGAATGATCAAAGGATGGCCCTCTGTAGAGAAAACCCAAGGCGCATCCATTTTATTCAGAGGATGCTCCGGCGTGAAGAGAAGGAACATGTATTTGGCAGTTTCTCCCAAGAAAAAGCTTTCCATGCGATCGATCATCTCTCCAGTTTGAACATCACGCAGACCAGCCCATCCGCATTTCGTCCAGCATCGGCGTTTGATGTCACGGAGAACCATTTCTCCAACGTGGAGGTACCAGGGGTCCTGGGTTGCGCGGTATATGTAATAAGTGGATTCAATGAACTCAGGACGACCTCCGTACCAAGATAGGCCGCCGTCGATCTCGCCTGTGGCTACATTCCAACGTTCAGGAAGGCCAGAGAAGCGTGTCCAGATCGCAGTTGTCAAGAGATGGATCTGGATAGCCTCATCTAATTTACCATCAAGAGCCAGTAGTCCGGGGTAATATGCACTCAGACTATCAATCCAAAATGCCCGAGTGGCACCGGTAATGACATCTCCAACAACCAGGTGAGGATGTTGATATCCTTCGCCCCTGTAAAGATGCCGGTTGATAGAGATATGAGAATCTTCCCAAACTTGCAAAAATGCATCTGCAGAGTGTTGATCTTCGGTCAAAGGGAGGTAATAGTTATCCAAGACCTTCCAGGGGCTGTTGGAATCGAATGGAAGATGCTCTCCCTCGGACAGTAGAACGTGGGATTTGAGAGCGTATTCATAGAAACTGTCAATTCCAGCTCCAATCTACGATAAATTCGTTAGCGAATCGATAGCTCTTCTCCATGCATATGGCATCTTACCCCTGCATATGAGCCGACCCACTTCCCAGACTCAGCATCGATTCCAAATCCAATTAGACCAATATCACTTCTATGAGCCCAGACGGCCCAAAAAGCCCTCTTTGCTAATTCTTCATATCGACCATCTCCCGTGAGCCTGCTCAACACGCTGAACTCGAGGACCAAACTTCCTGCACCCGCACTGCAGGTCTCGGTGATCTCGGCACTTGTGAGATATGGACTTTTTCGTTTCTTGTCACGATCCGCCGGCTTCAAATTCAACGGCGAGTTTTCATAAAAGGGAATACCATGCTTCAAGTTGACCCGCGGATAAGGTAAGCCAGTCTCCGTATAAAACGCGGGAAGAAGGCGACCGGCTAGATCAACAGCCAGTCGGAGAAGTTGGCCGTCATAAATAAAGCCATTGTTCCAAACAATCCCATGATCAGACTTCGTAAAAGCACTTTTATCCCACGCACTGGCAAACTCAGCTTCATGCTCCAGTGGCTCGTAGTTAGTAATCGGCAATTCGCCGATAGCAAAGAGATGCGAACTGAGTAACCCGCCCAGACCGCGAATCACCGTCTCAAAAACTTGGACTTTGCTATCAATATCGAAGCCTCTCGCTCGTTCGCCCTGACCAGCAGGACCTCTCGAGCCATCTCCATACAAAGCCACAAAGTTCTGTATACTATATTGAAAATGAGCCAAAGCACGCTCGCCACTGTCCGGACTAGAAGCCAGTATGGCAAGCGTCGACAAGCTATCGATCAACGTTAAGGAATAGTTGCCCAGGACATCATTATGCTCGTTATGCTTCTCGTCGCGAGTCAGGGGGCCACAGGTTAACGGACGTAATTCGTCTTCGGGGAACGCGTGATCAAGATAGTTTTCGAATCCATGGTAGAACATGCGCTCTGTTTCTTGTCTGCGGCGGCGAGAACAGGGATTAGCATAAGCATTGAAGTTGGCCGTGAGCGCGCAAGAAGGCGCCAAGTCCGTACCTAAGTTCATTAATCTGATGATCCCGCATTCCCTGTGCCAGGGTGAACCATAGACACAGTATAATCGGCCAGGCCGCCATTGTCCATGCGCAACAAGGGTTGAACATCTGTAAGCTCCAACATCGCGTGCGCATCACCGGGGGTCTGTTGCCAGGGGTGGGGACACAGCGGGAGACGATGACGAGGCTCTCTGTCTGGGAATGCAATGACGAATATATCGGGTCTGGAGTGTAAGGAATGAGGTGACTGGAGTGAAATGAAAAGTGGTGGACGGGGAAGTGGATACGGCCAGATAAGCTAATCCGGGAATATTTTGCATCTATCTACATGTCCTCATTTCCGACCATGCGGGGAGATCGAAATCTGCGAACATAACTTGCATAGTATGGAGGTTTCCCAATGATTAAGAAATTAAAATATACGCCCTAGTTTGTTGTTTCTAGACCTTCTCCAAGCTGTGGTGTGAAATCGCGTACCATTAAGATTCATCCACTATAAACACCGCATTCTATAGCCGATTATCCGATCTACTTCTATTTCGATAATATTCAGTAAACGCTTTGTATGAAAAATATCCATGGTAGTGTACAGAATCAATAATGAGACCAATTGTACGCGCCGAGATCATTGTTCCTTTGCTGATTCGATGCCTTTAATGGAGAAAAAAAAAAGATGGCCCCAAGATCGAGGCTCATGTCATCAACGCCCGCTTGACCCGTCATTATAATTTTTTTGGTGCTTGAGATATTTGATGCGTTTATTTGCCTAGCTCTCCTAGCATGAGATTGCGATCGGAAGAACAGGAGACAACTGTTTAACAAGGTTAGAACTAGCACAGCTTCACCGAATCATCGAGACTTACTAATAGGCTCATCGTTGGGAGAGAAGCGGACATCGTTGACCGTGCCCTTGTGTCCAGGAAGCTTGTACAACAGCTTTCCAGTCTTGGTATCCCACACGACAACACTTCGGTCTCCACTGCCCGCGGCAATCTTCTCTCCTTTAGGATCCCAGCTAGCACGGATGAGGTTCTTCTCCAGGCCAACGGGCGCACCGTCAAATGTACCAATCTGGCGATTAGTAGGGGCAAACGGTCGAATATCCCAAGTTCGGACAGTAGAATCGTGAGAGTTAGATAAGAGAGATTGGGAATCGGGTGAGATCTGAAGCGAAGTGATGGTATCGGTATGGCCAGTCATGGAGTATACCACAGCCTTCTTGCGCAGGTCCCACACATGGATGGTATTATCAATACCACCACTGTAGATCTCGTTTCCAGCTTCAGACAGAGCCACGGCGGTGATGGGGAGCTCGGTTTCGATATAATCCAGCGCATCTTTTTGCCGTGGGTCCCAAATCCCCATGCAACCGTCGTCACTACCACTGAGAAGCAGTTCTTGTCCACGTTTGCTGATGTCGAGACAGTTCACTATTTCCTCATGGCCTATATGGCGGCGGACGCGCTGTCCAGTCTCCACATCCCAGCTCCCCAGTGTCATATCTGCCGATGCGGAGAAAATCGCTCGTGAGTCGCGTGCCCATTGGAGGTCAAGAACAGCGGCGCGGTGGCCCTCCAATTGTCCGTAGTTATCGCATTGTCCGTATGTATTCCAGAGCACTATGGTTAGGCATTAGTATTAACTAGTCCTCGCTGCGAGGTCCAGAGGTTGGACATACGGATTGAGCGGTCCATTGAACCGGACGCGATATGTTGGGCTGTTGGGTCAAATCGAACTGTGAAAGCCTCCCCCGAGTGGCCTATTCCGTGGATGTTAGATAATTGACCAATCACTAAGAGATGAAAGCGCAAGTGCGGTACCTGAAAGTTCCATGATTGGCGCATCGAGGCCACTGGTACGTGGAACCTGTGTATAACATTAGCCAGACTTTCACGACTATGCGCGAACAAGTCATTTCGCCGAATCTCCAAGACATACCGATTGAACAAGAGCTCCATTTTGTGACGATCCTTTTACGACAGCTGTGCTTGGGTCGAGGTTGGCGTCAGGCTTGTTCCGCTTGACCACAAGCTGGCTTGAGGACCCAAAGGCCTCTTGGGCTTGGCGCTTTTCTCCTGACATTGTTCAGGTTGGCTTGATACCCGCTGAGCCTGGAAGCACCGACCAAAGAATCAGAATGCCTGGTAATGTGGATTGGATTGGCGCGCGAAAGTTTCCAGAAGCCGTCAAGCAAGCGGGAAGAACGATAATCCCACTTGCGGGCGGTGAGAGCCACTTGTGTACAAGCAGCTGCAGCGTCTCTCACCTCCCCGCAATCAAGCCTCCCCACGATTTCCGACTGAAAGATTCGTTGTTGTTTCTGTGGACCGAGGCTCATTACCCAGTCGAAATATCTGCGCCTAGGGCACAAAAACCGCAGCCATGTCAACTACAAAGGCTTCAAGAATAGGAGAAGAGTGAGTGGACCAGAGCTCCTGGACGATAACAATTGCTAATGAGACCGATTAGGATCTGGAAGTCAGTAAGCAGCGCACTGGTATACACCATGACCAGCGTGTTAAATTATTTCACCACGCCCTCCGAGCCCACACTAACTAGCATCCACCCCTCCCCAGAACGAGAATCGATAAAGTCAATGCCGAGCTAGTCACGTTAACCTACGGCACCATGGTGGCGCAATTATGTCAAGACTACGATACCGATTACCAAGAAGTGAACAAGCAATTGGATAAGATGGGGTACAATATTGGCATGCGGTTGATCGAAGACTTTCTGGCCAAGTCTGGCGTGGGCCGCTGTGCTAATTTCCGGGAGACAGCAGATATGATTGCGAAGGTGTGTGATGATATTCTCTGGGAGATTTAAGTCCGAAGCTAGGCCAGGGTGAAATACACAAGGATGTTCACTAACCTGTTGATCAGGTGGGCTTCAAGATCTTCTTGAATGTTGCGCCGACGGTCACCAACTGGGCCAGCGATAATAATCAATTCTCGCTGATCTTTGACGAAAATCCACTGGCTGATTTTGTGGAGCTTCCCGATGACGGTCGAGCCCAAGATGAATTGTGGTTCTCGAACATTTTATGCGGCGTGCTCCGAGGAGCGCTAGAGATGGTACTTTCCCCTGCTCATATGCATTGCCAAGTTCTCTGCGGCTGTTTGTCCCAGCCGCGGGGAACCTTTGTTCTGGGTCCGATCACTAACCCGATGTCTAGGTTCAAGTGCAGATCGAGGCGCACTTTGTGAGTGATATTCTGCGGGGCGACGACACTACGGAGATGCGGGTTACGCTTGTTAGATACATCGAGGATGAGATGCCACCAGAGGACGATTAGATATGAAGCATCAACGGCGTTTCAGGCGACTAGGACCATGATCTAAGGAACTTTATTATTTTTTTTTCTCTCTTTCATCCTCTTACTGTTGATCTCTACACCAAAGCATTATCATAAACATTTACATCGCATGGCAATTCCCTGTTCTGTGAGAACTGCAGGCCTCGGGTTGATGCACCGTAGTTTCCGTGTTCCGCGCATTAGGCTTTCTGATCTATCGCAGGGTAAGTACCGCCAACCGACATATCACGGCCAGTGTTTCAGGATACAGGAAACTTACTGGGGGCTGTTTGGGATTTGTAAGGGGCGAGCATAGGGTCTATAGGACCAGTGTCCCTGACGATGAATGCAAATGGCTGGGGATCCTTGACGTTCATGCCTTATGCGCGCATAGGAGAGAATATGCTATACTCAGCCGGTGGTACGGGAGGGGAATTAGAAATGATCTGCAGAGCCGTATATTTGGGCATCCTCTGGAAAATTGGACAAGAGGCGATGCGATAGTATTTGATAATGCATAGTCTTTGTTCGGAATATAGATAGGATAATTAACAGAGGCGAGGAGTCCTTAGATACCCTCTAGACAAGAATCACAATCAGCTTTTCACGCTCCAAAAACCGAACCCGAATCCCTATAGAGTCGTTGCAGATGGTATTGTTACCGTACGTGACGTCTCCGGCCCCTCCATTTTCCCTTTTTCCATGCACTTCGGATTTCCCCCCTCCCAGAGTCATTCTTTGACAGGAAAGAAAATTTAAAATTTCTACAGATCCAATTTCCTTCCCTCCGTCATAATTGTTCTGCCCTTTTCGCGACTCTCTTGCCAATCGCCAGGCTGGATCGCCGATCGAACTGGTGTCTCCAAGTCGCGGTCTATACTGGTGGTCCCGTTGAAACGGGATCCATCGCATATCAGTATCGCCGCCGTGTACCGCCTCTCGCCTGATCGGATCTTTCCACCTTTCTTTTTCTTTTCGCCTCATCTCCCCATCGTTTTTCTTCTCATCTTCTCCCCCTTGAGTCGCATATCTGCCTGGACTTCCTGTTGCAACTCTCTCCTCCATATCGATGATTCATACCCAAGTCCTTGGGCCTCAGTCTCGACCGCCATACTAGAAACGGGCTCTATACCCAGAAGTACGCGGACCCGCGCCAACGTCAGCCCCAGGCCTCCGGGCAAGTTGATCCGCTCCGAAACAAGCGATTCTTCCCCAGCGCCTCGCTGAGTTGCCCGTACCCCCCGGCTCCTCTCTGGCTCAGGCTCCTCTTTCTTCCCTTCACTGTGAGATCCACCTCCCCTCAACGCTCTTACTTCTTCTCCACCCCCTTTTTGGTTGCGTTGTATGTGTTGTTCGGTTTTGCTGTGAACCCGCCCGATCGGGCTCGTCTGGTCCCCAACCTCCTGGTGCGCTTGTTCCCACCTCCTGGTACTTCCGTCATCGCCCCAAAACCCTATCGACCGCGCCCGTTTACTCAACTCTATACATCGCTTGGCTTGTGTTCTGACTGTTCGCTTTCGTTCTATAGCATTTGGCGCTATCGGTATTCTCTGCATTCGCGCCTCTAGTCGTTCTTACCGCTCAATCTCGCTGCGCGTGGCTCTCCCTCCCCCCCGGAAAAAAACGCCCCCAACCTCTGCAGATCTTCTATCGCATATCTTGACCTGGGACGACACCAGAACCCAGAAAATTGCGCGAATATCCTCTGCAAAAAGCGCCCTTAGACTCTGTCAGCTGGGTTTATTTCTGCGAGTTGCACCCAGACCGCTTCCATATCCCGTTATATCCGTTCCTACGCGTTATCATCTCCACCCCGCGTTCGGTCTCACAACTGGATTAGTGGACGCGTGCCTGGGATTTTACCAACTGGAGGTCTGATCAGTTCATTCTACATCTAGGCACAGGTGGACTGCAGTTCCACCATTTCGCCACAATGAATCAGATGAATCAGATGGGCCAGATGAACCAGATGAATGTCGCTGGTATGACCCCTGGGGTTGGCGGTCCTGTGGGTGGCACCCCTATGATGAACAATGGCTCTACAGCGCCTCGTAACGATGCCTCAATGATGTCTCCCGAACGTATGATCGATAACCTCAATACCTATATCTACGACTATTTCTTGAAACGCGGCTATCACGACTGTGCTCGCGCCCTGCTTCAAGATGAAAATTTCAAAGTAAATACCGACCAGGGCACCAAATCAAGCCCTGGAAGCAAGCGGGAAGATGTCAATGGCATTGATGGCGATGCTATGATGACCGATGGCAAGGACGGCGAGAAGATCAAGATCCCCGATGATCTTCCTCGACCCAGTCTTCCAAATGAAAGTCTTCAATCGTCTTTCCTTTTGGACTGGTTTAGTCTCTTCTGGGATCTTTGGTTGGCCCAACGCAAGCGTGGAAGCAACCGGGAAGTCAACCAGTACTATCAGCACACTCAGGTTCGTGAACACTTTGGTTGCGCAAATGCGTCCCGAGGTCTGACTTTGGCTTACAGAATACGATGCGCCTTCGAGAACAACAGCAGAACCAACTTTTGCGGCAGCAACCCCTCATGCCTGGCCAAATGAACCAGCTCAACATGCGCGCACGCAACGGCATGCAGCTTCCCCAGAATCTGCAGAAGACGGTACTGCAAAATCAAACAAATTTGTATGGCCCTTTTGTCTATATTTATTCTGCTAACAAAAGGTGGCGCGATATGCTAATTGTTTGTCTTCTTCAGAAACCCTCAGCAGATGGCCAACCTTCAACAGAAACAGCAAATGCAAATGATGGCGCAGATGACTAGGGGAGAATCTGATATGGATATGAATGGAGCTCGTCCTCAATCTCCTGCCTCTGCTGATAATGCCCCTTCCCCATCAAAGCGCCCTCGTATCGAGGGTGGTGCCGTTAACGGACAGCAGCTCGCCCCTAATGGACGTCAACAAGGACCCGGAATGCAAGGCCAACCCAACCCGCAGGCAATGATGATGCAGAACGGAATGGGTCAGCGGCCTATGAACGCAGCGCAATTCCAGCAATTCCAGCAGGGACAAGCAGCGCAACAGAAAAACATGCAGGTATATGCTCAAACCCTAGCCAATCATCACTCGCGCTCAGCAATAAATTCCCAGGGTATTCCGAATGGTGCTATGATGAACCCCGGCGTGATGCCAAACCAGGATGGCCTGGTGCCCATGCCGGATGGTCAGTCCATGTATCCGCCGCCTATGGGTGGAGATTACTATCAGAACGGTCAGATGGGTCAAGGTCGCCCTGGAATGGCTGGCGCCGCGAACGGTCAACACGGCAACCACGCTCTCCAAGATTATCAGATGCAGCTCATGCTGCTTGAACAGCAGAACAAGCGACGTCTGATGATGGCACGACAAGAGCAAGACACGATGGCGGGCCGGGAAGGTCAACCCCCGATGCCCGGCCAGCTGCCTCCTGGCACCTCACCCCAGGGCAGCCGAACGGGCGCCTCGCCAAACCCCAGTGAACAGATGAAGCGGGGTACGCCAAAGATGCCTCAGACTGGTCTTCCAGGATCACCAAGTGCTGGAGATATGAACCAGAACCGCGGATCCCCTGGCTCTATGAACCTCAATGGCGGACAAATGCAGGATATGACCCAGTTCTTCCCCCAGGGAGCGATTAGACCCCCCAGCTCTAACCCAGCCTTTACCGCTGGCCCGATGGGACAGCCAATTCCCGCTAATGCAGCAGGCCGTATGCCTAACGGTCAGTGGCCTCAGGGCCAGATGCCACCCCAGAGTTCACCCGCAGCTCAACCCCAGGCTGGCACGCCGCAGCAAGAACAGCGCAACCATATGCCTCCACCTCAGCCACCAGCTGCTGGTGCAGGTCGTACTCAGCCTCAAGATTCTCCTCAAACGGGCGCCAACGCGCCTCCCACCCCTCAACCGCAGCCCAAGGCCGCGAACAAGAAGAAGCCGGCGGGTGAACGCAAGGTATGTCCCCATCAGATTCGGATTGAACCTCCAATCTCCCAAGTCATTACCGTCGTAATATACGTGAGAATATTCACACTAACTGATCAAAGCGCAATAATCAAAAAAAGAATGCCGGGGCTGGAAACGCTGCATCGGCTACTCCAGTCACCGATCCTGCCGAACTTCCGCCTACGCCAACTCCATCAACCCCTGTTACGCCCTCGCATCCCAACTCGTTCGGCAAGGGACCTAACGGGACTGCTAGCGCGCCAGCGCAGCCAACATCGGCTCCTGCGCCTCAGCCTATGCTCCAATCCACATCATTGGATCAAACCCAAGGATTCAATGATCTCGATGTCGCTAGTGTAAGTTCTTCAATCACAGATAATACCCATGGAAATCCTCAAATACTAACCTCAAAATTATAGGGGCCTTTCAGCCTTGATTTCAGCGCTCTGGATGATCCAAACATCCTTGAGAGCTTTGATTTTGATACTTTCCTCAACACTGAAGAGACTGGGTTTGGGTTTGATCCCAACCTGCCATACGGCGACGGCGTTGAAACCGGGACTGGCGATCAATAATTGATTGAAAAGTCTTAACAGCTCAGGTGCTTCTCTCCTCCCAATATACCCTTGTTTTGTACATTTGGATTTTTTTTCATCGTTGCGGATACTACTCGAACTTTCTCTATCTCTTTTTCTTTTTTTTTTTTTTTGGGATTGTCTTGTCACTGGTTGCCTCTGCTCTGGATATGTGTTTCTACGCATGTGTTGTGAAATTGGCGTTGGTGTCCTTGCGAGTGGTCGCATTTTTCCGTCCTTCATCCCTTTTCACAGGTCCAAAACCTATACTTGGACTTAACGCTGGAGCTCCTTTCTGTATTCGAGATTAGTGCCTTGTGATCTACGAGTTTGGTTTCTCTTTTCTACTATTACTTATTATTATCTGTGGCTGCTTAATTCTTGCTCTCAACATGGCGAGCCACGTTGAATTACCTGATCAAAGTATTCACATTTAGCGCGTTGCCGCTTTTCTCCATTTCTTCTGTCCTTGGGACCGGCTCTTCATTCTTTGGTTACTTTCTTTTCACCATTCTAGTTTTCTTGTCCCTTTCGTTTTCATTGAACCAAACGCTGGGCGTCTTCAAGCCAGATCAAAGTTGACTGGAAAATGTGAAACTGTTTCCTCTTTCTCAAAGTCCGTCTCCACTTCCACTAGGAAGTCGCTGGATGGTTGCGATGGTTCTTGATTCTCTGGTTCCTTAACCTCTATATTTTCCCCTGGGACTCAAATCTTCATCTAAATACGGCCCAAACGAAGCAAACTTACGAATGATGTTTTACCCAGCGACTCCTTGCGTATCAGGAACAAACCTGGCCCCGGGATGCGAGCAGAAATGCCCACACAGCACGTACATGCGGAACGGGTGATTCCTAGTCCATGCGCGATATCATAAAATTTCCTCTGCATCTTTGGTATCTCGTCTTTGAAACTCTTTCTATATCCATCCGTTGTTGCCAATACTCTAGTGGTCCACGAATTACTTTGTTCTCTAGGAGCTGGTCCCCTTTCGCGAATCGTATTGTCTCTATCATATAAATAGAGAAAGTTCTTTGACGACTCAAGCTCTCCTTCCTGGTTTCACTATCGAAGAATTGTATACCTTGACATACTCAATAATATTAATAGCCTGTACACCCACCAGCAAAGCCCTCGAGCAATAAGCCCAGGTCCCCGCCTCGAACCTCTTTGTAACATAAAAGTACATACACCACCCCAAAGTCCCAACTAGGCTCCAACATGGCGATAAGTACCGGGCCCATTCGGCCGCGCGATGACTTGCCTCCCATTGTCTCGACACTCCAAATGGTAGTCATGTTGCTTAGTCTAATGACGTCTCTTTTTTGTGGTCTTCTAGGCGAATATTTCGAAGCTAGGCGAAGAGAGAAGGAAGAAGAGAGGCGCCGAAGATACCAGTCGGGATACCAGCCGATTCCTATGATGGTTGCCCGTCCTGTGGACTCCACAGATTTTGAAGAGTAAGTTAAGACTCGAGATATTGAACCTGCGGGCGATCGTTTGTTAGAGAAGAGGGTCCAGATCTGGTATTGACTGTTCGTATATTTTAGGTCTCGTGCTGAGGAAGTTTATGAGCCAACAGATAATTATTATCGAGAGCAGGATGATTGTTCTTCATCGGAGGATGAACCATGATCAATACAAAGTATAAGCGGATCTAGCGTCTAAGTATTGTATAGTCGAGTTTGAGTTGATGATCTGATATTCAAAGATCTGCTGAGGATGGAAGTCTGGATGGCTATTTACGTACCAAGAGAAAATGATAATCAAAGCAATAAACGAAGAATAGATGCTATTAACAGATACGTAGATGTGTGAATGAGCAGGAACACTGAGCAAAACGGCCATCTCAAGGTAGTTCACTTCTAGCATACCCTAATACAAGTATTTGGGTTTATCAGATTTGACTTGTTGAAAAGCAACTTATTCTATTTCGTCTTTGGTGTAGGACTCCGTGTCACCGACCTCGTCCCTTGATGGTTTAAAGCCTTTGTCGCCAGAACGGTAGACAAAGCCGGATGCCCCCTTTCCAACAAGCTCCAAATGTTTTAGGCGAGGTAGCGTAAGCTCTGGTGAACATTCCACAGCAAAGGCTGCCTCAAAAGCAAAGAAAGTTTGCTCAACAGCTTCACCAGGACCAACACACGTTCGATAAAAGGCTTCATGGGCATCAACAACAGTTTAAGTAACAAAAGAACCCTGTTTCAACCAAAATAAGCTGACTTATAATGACGTCTTGAGGCTTAATCCATGCCACCCACGCGATTGTACTAAGGAACAGCGCAATGTACCTGGCAAGGAATTGGTAGCAGAAATATCCGACCAAGAAGTCTTTCCCTGGCAAGAATCTCCTGGATAAAAGTTGCTGATGCCAATTTTCCGCTCTGATCGAGTTAACTTATAGACGCCATTATGGATAATCTTTTCGTCATGCGTTTCTGCAAAACAACTTCAGCGAGTTCGTCTCGTGTCATCTGGTGGTCGATGACTGTGGGCTCAACTACCCACTGTCTCGTGCCACCATCAATGAGTTCAAAAAATTATATCACAGCCCTATGCTCCGTATATATAGAATCGATTTATCCTATCAAAGATTGTCGCTGGTGACAGAGTATTAATTGGAGATTGAAAGGAAAATGCAATGCGCAGAAAAACCCACAACAAAGTAGACAGGTGTTGGTCGATTAAAGCATTTAGATAAGCGCCAACGACGTCAAATTACCTCATCTTGAGTTTCCTCTGTGAAATAATGACTGAAGAGGATATAAAGAGGATATATAGAAGGTATATGTTTAAATTCACCTTCAAGCAATAGACGCATGAGTGGAGCCTTTTTGAGAGATATGAAGAAGCCAAGAAGGAGAAGAGGCAGCAAGCTGGTATTTATCATGCATAAAAGCGGAAAATGCCGCAAGTTATAGCATTTAATATCTGTTTATCTGAAGAGGAAAAAAGCCATGGATTTCTCCGGAATTCCCTTTAATTTACAAAATGCGAGAAGCATCCAAGTGGACAGCACTTGGACCTGCAATTTTATACAAGCCTTTGCTTCTATTAGTATTTAAACATACGATCGTATCTTCCCTTGTACATGAATGCGTATGTTCAAATGCATTACTTGGTACATACACAAGAACGATCAATTGCAGCACTGAAGAAGAGCACAAGCTTCCATATACGGAGTACATGCAGAGTTATGTGTATTTGAAACCAAGCAGGAATATACAAGGGAAGGTGCTCAGTGGTCTCTGTGGACATTCAAATTTAAATGAAAGGGTATGTATGTACTGCATATGTCTGAATGCACCCGACTTGGTATGTGACAAGTTTCAATGGTATTGGTATTGACCTTTTACTCATGCAGGACCGCAAGCTCAGGATAAAAATAAGGCGATAATAGAAACAAAAGATACAAGGAAACTAATGAACAAGAACGAGATAAGTACATCCATCCAACCTATTCGATAACTTTTGCCGCTTAGACAAGCTGCAGGTGGCCATGTCTGGAGTACAAACAGAATGGATCAACGCGAGGGTCCCAAACTGACAGGACATTAGTCAAGTTCTGCCTGCTGACTTTGGATGTCCGCGTGGATTTCTTGCCGCATCTTCCTCAATGGGCATAGAGTATCGTCCATAAAGACGTTTTCGTCGACCTGGGAGTCCTCTCTGACCATGTTGATGAGATAGTATATGATCTTCTTCATAGCCAGAGCATGAGAGACTTGAAGACGCTCCTGGTTTGTGATCTGTCGGTGGAACGTGCCCATTGTCACGGGGCTTGCGCGGTGCAAATAGGGGTGGCTGCCGTCGAAAAAGACCTGCATCATGTAGGTTGGAGCAACGCAGGATGTATCTTGCTCGATTCGGATTTCAGGGACATTGATCTTCAATGATTCGCATATTTCTAACAAAAAGAATAGTTAGATCGCTAGCAAATGGAAAACGAGAACAATCATACTTTTCATAAGTGAGTTATAAGACGCGTCGCTCGGCATCGAGCACAAGTCTGCTTGAAGATCCTTCAATGCCTTCAAAGGATCCTTGTCGATCTCCATTATTTCGAGAGGGTCAAGTCGGCTGTTCTCAACCGGAACAAGATTGGCATTATTTGTGCCATTCATCATCGGCTTGGGCTGGGCACTGACCAAGCGTCTTGCAGACCGGGTCAACGGCTTCGCTGAGGCTTGCACCACCACAGCCTGGCTAGCTGGACCTTTCTTCACTTGAGCTTGATTAGTCTCCAACAAAGCCCTCTTCCTCTTCCTCTGTCCCCTAGTGAGTTTCGGCATACGTGGCGGATTAGCTTTGCGCTTCTCCGCAGCTTGGGGACTGAACTTGATATTATCTGGAGCATCAGCTGCGTGGATTTCAGGATAATCGACAGCAATAAGAAGACGAAAGAGAGCATTGTGAGCAGCTGCGTTCTGAGCCTGTCCCAGACTGTCACTTTTGATTTCAAAACTGAATGCCCTGCTCTGCGCCTGGACATTACAAAGCCATTGATCACCGTAAGGGAAAGGGGTGTACAGAGGCATATCCCCACCGACTTGGGAGGTATAGGCTTCAAGATGATCAATCAGCTCTAGCCAAGGGCTTTTTAAGAGACAGCTGCTTACCTTCCAATAGGCCGACCCAGTTCCAATCTGCCGTAGTGTGACTGTCAGTAGGGATTGGAGGACTCAACCACTGCGGGTCATGCTCGCGAATCCTTTCCAAAGCCACAGAGCAAGCACTAACACGAGCTTCGTAGGTGGTATGGAACTCAGGACCCAGAACGACAGTATGACCGTATAGGGTAAGCTTGGTGCCAATCTTTTTATTGGACATACTCCCGTACTTGAACGTGAAACGGGGAGTCAAGTTGGCCATGATGGAGACCACCCCGAAAATAAACAGCACCTCTTCCGAAGTGAGCTGCTGCACGTCCACTGATCCAAGTTCGACCTTAAGCTTGATCAGCTTAAGAACATGAAAACATGGCGGACATAGTATAACCATTGTGCACGTACCGGAGCAGGAGGAGCCCTCTGCTGAACTGGATACTCAATGTCCAAGGTCTTGACAGAGGGCTCGAAAACCTGGTTCACAGGGACATAGTGCCCATCTTCGTCCACTCGAGAGAAAGGCCTGGTACTAGTGTAGGGAGTAGAAGGAGGATTCACAGCTGCTGAACGAGAGGGAGTAGCAGGGATCGCAAATTTGGGAGGGGGTGGCACACCGACCATACCATTGGTAATACCTGCGCCTGTACCTGGTGACTGGGGGATGGTGGGACGAATTGCAATGGGGGAAGATGAAGCATACTCGATTTGTGCAAAGCTTGGCGTTGTTGGGACACCACGAGCTGGCACGCTGGTAAACCTCGCAGGTAGAGTCTCATGGCCGAGGAAAGGATTCTCAGTCAACACATGAGTGCGAACAGAAGGACTTGGGCTCGTGATGAGCCCGTTGGAACCCCTATTGGACTCTACCCTGAGGCTCTGCAGAGCTCTCGTGGTATCAGCAAGAGGAGGATAGACGGCATTCGGGACAAGCTTGAAAGTGTCCATACTTTCCGTTCTGAAGGGCCAAATGGAATGTCAGTAGAAGTGAACTGGGGAAACACGTAGCAGATATATCCCAGAACCGGGAGACCGCACGACGAGCAACTATTGTCAAGGCAGAAGAGCTGTTGATTATGGGGAAGATGTGGAAGAAAGAAGTTGGGGAAGAGTAGAGGAAGGTAAGGAAAGCGTGAGGGTAGAAGGAGAAAGAAGGAAAGAGGAAGGACCAAATACAAATTGATATTTTTTGCATCAGCAAGGAATATAAGGCAAACACTATCTCAAAAAAAAAGCCCCACGAATCAGGAAATAAATGCAATTCTCAGTCACTATCGGTACGCTAATCATATGAAGTAGAAACAGTGTCATAATAATAGTACAAGAGAGCCAAAGACTTGCTATAGTCAAACGTTCGCTGCCTCACTGTCCTTCTCAGTCACCATTCCAGGCTCCAAAATGATAACCTGCTTGTCAATCTGTGTAGGAATTTCCCCAGAGTTCTTCTTGGGGGTTTCATCAGAAGCCTCCTTTTCCTTCGCGCCCTCCTTCTTCCCTTTGACTGTTGCAGGCCGAGCAGCCGTTACTAACACAGCTGAAGGGGTGTTGGAGGGGGCCCGAATACCAATTGCAGAAGGCTTTGTCGGGGTCAGGGCTTGAATAAGCTCATTGTATTGATCATCGTCCATAGACCGAACATTGATAATGTCATAGCTCGACCCAGTCATACTCGAAATGGCGCGGCTGCTCGATGAGCTGGAGTAATCAGGCATGGGGACATCCTCACGCGAGGAACGAGCGCCGCGGTGATTCCAGCTCGATTCCTCGCTCACCAATGAGTCGATTGTCGGATCCATGAAAGGCTCCTGGAAGCGATCGAAACAGCCCAGTCGACGATCCCCATATCGCGGCCACTGTGACGCTGGAACCGGAAAGGCACGATTAGAGACCCAAGCATTGTACATCGTGCCTTGGCCGACAATAGGCATATTACCCACTACACCTGTTGGGCGCCGATCAAGCTTTGCTGGGGAATGCGCATGAGGATCATCTGAGTCCATTGCAGCATTACTTTCCGGCGCAGTGTTGTATCGGAACCCATCTCGAGGGACTTGAGACCACATACTGGAGTTTGGCCACGCGATATTGGAATATTCCAGGATATCTTTATTCAATGTCAGCAAATTGTTTCATGCGATAGTTGGTGAAATGGGAAAACAGACGAAGAGGAGCATGCTGGAATGACAGCGACACCACATCCTTGACCCGCTCAAACGGCGGACTACGGTTAGGACGAGAGAAGCCCTCGGCAATAACGACCTTGATGCGGCCGTACAAATCGCCCGCATCCCAGTGTCGCTGTTCCAGGACCTCAGAATGGAAAGCCGGAAAGCGAAGACAATCTTGGTCGCCATCACGATCGATATCTGTGACTAGTCAGTCTCTTTGCCTGCTATCCCCCGGAGAGTAAATGCATACTGGAACTAAGATCTTCAGAAGCTTCATATTAGCATAACCCGAGACTCTCCACTGTAGAAGAAGACCTGAACTCACCAATGACATAGGGCCACAAAGAACGCTGGCCAAATACACCGCCACTGTGATCTCTCACTGTCAGACAGAGTCCATACAGCAAGGCAACACTACTCACGCAGTAAGTACACCGTCTATAAAGACTCTGGCTTCGAAGAGTAAGACATCATCCGGCTGCATAAGCCTCTCGATGAAGCGCGAGGGGCGTGGCTTCTCCCAGCTATGAATTGAGACACGGAAAGCGGTATCCTTCGCTAGACTGGGTATGAAAGCTGTCAGGACGGGGATCTGGCCGACATTGCCCTGGACAGGGTAGTATGGCGATGGATTGACGATCGCGGGGAGCTGGGCGTAGGGCGATTCAAAGTCCTTGGCCACATAGCATTGAGTCCTGAATTCTTGGATAGGGACCCTGGAGCCCTCTGGGAAGAGGAGAACGTCCCAGTTCTCGTATCGCATGGCGGGCAGGTGTTCTGTAGAAGACAAGATTGAGGTGTCAACAAGCCAGGGCTGTATAGTTCGGCTCGGGATTGGGAAGGAGCACCTGCGGCTCTTGTACATCGTATCTATACTCTAAGTATACAATACAGAGGTGCTCGATAAAAAAAGCCCAGTAAGAATGCAGGAACAGGATTGAGGCATCAAGGCCAGGGTGCACCAGATATTCATATTTCGCAATGCCTGGCCAAGCATAGAATGATAGCTAAAGGGGAATCATCCAAGTCAAGGAGAACGCCGAGCTCGACGAATTGTTACAAGATACGATATGACCAAGATATAGTCCAATGTGGAAATAAGAAAACGCCTCCGAACAAGCACCAAGCCAGATCCAGCCGCACAATGAAGTCGAAAGCAGAATCACATGGCCGCGCCAAGATGCAAGAAACATCGAAGAAAGAAAGAGCGCAGCATAACGTGGCGAGGAACACCGACCAACGCAAATAGATCATGTTGTACAAACCCTCGGTCTAACAAAAGAGAGCGGCGTAAAAGAGGTGGCGGGGGAGAGAGAGAGAGAGGGAGAGAGAGAGAAAAGAAGACGAAACGCATCAGTTGTCGAAGCGAACAGAGTTCAATTTGGCTGCTGAATAGAACTTAGGAGCTCCATTCAACGAATGACTATCCCACGGGGACGAGGAAAAGAAACAAAGGGAACTGCAAAGGAGTAAAAGTGGAACTTTTCGCAGAATGCCTGCCCAAGGAGTATAGAGTAAAAAGAAACGCATCAACAATACGCACTTTCGTTACACGCGAACAAGTACCCCTAGGGCGGGGAAAAGGAATAAAAAATCAGGATAGCAGCATAACATAAGACTTCGAGGGGCATTGAGATAGGGGAGGGGAAACCATGAAGGAAAAAAATGTGGTACGAGGGCATGGAGATACAGAAGTATTGTGGGGGTTATCAGAAACAGGCAACGTTCGTAGATCCACGAAGAACCAGACGAAGAAGCTTAAATAAGATAAAGGAAAAAGGGAAAAGAAAAGAAATAAAAGGAGAGGAGAAGCTCAGATCATCCGCAGATACGAAGCGCTCACGGAAATGCGTAGCACAGGAGGTAAAAGCATGCTCATCGAGAGCTATAGAGCACTGAACTCTTTTATGGAACCAGGGTAAGAGCAAATTTGTTTATGACACAAAAAAGAGGACCTCATGGGAATGACGCAAACAACTCCTGCTGGTGCTTTCTGGAATCAAAGGAACGCTTACTGGAGAGAGAAATTGTAAGAGTCAGCCGACCGAGCCTG
>MWPW01001185.1:0-22954 GCA_002153405.1 Mycosphaerella populi pn0402
AGTCAAAACAGATGTCCTTTGTATTAATATATTTGTGTCGGCGGCCCTAGTGATTAATCTAGCTTGGCTTTTATTTCGCGAACATGACCGCGACCGTGTTGCAAGGGTTCAGTAAATTGGTAACAAGGACAAAGTCATACGCGGTCATGAATCCCCAAACGCCCAAGAAGCCGAAGGAAGGAATGCAAAAAAACGAAGAAAGAAAACGAATCATCTGGCACCGTGAGGGGGAGGACCCGAAAGGAAGCGAAGAAGGGACTCGAGAAGAACGAAGCACAGCAACAAAAACAACACAGAATCTTGTGTCCTCCCCTGCTGATTCCGATCACATTACTACCTACACCTTTTTGGGTCCGTTCCAAATGAATCTCAAAAGCATATGCACACATTGATAAGACGTGGTGAAGAGAGGGCGGATAGGGTCGAGGAGCTGAGACGGGCGCCTGTACAGGATGCTCCAAGATTGCGGAGAAGCGTTAGGGGTGATTATTTAGCGGGGTACTTATTACCATTTCGGTCCTCATCAGATTGACTTGAACTATCGTCGCTGTTGATTGCGTTGCGGATGCGCTCTGCTCGGTCTTGAAGAACTTGAGCTTCTGCTGCAGCTTTCTGCGCCTTGATTTGCTTTCGCCACATGCTGGCATAACGACCCTTCATGGCGAGAAGCTCCTCGTGTGTTCCTTGTTCAGCGACTTGACCATCATGTAAGACCAGAATGCGGTCTGCTGTCGTAATGGTGCTGAGTCTGTGCGCAATGACAAGCATTGTGCGCCCATGAGAGAGAGTCGAGAGAGCATGCTGGATGTGTTCTTCAGTGTCGGTATCTAGAGCTGCAGTTGCTTCGTCCAAGAGGATAATGCGAGGGTTTTTGAGAATCGTGCGGGCAATTGCCACGCGCTGTTTCTCTCCACCGCTCAGACGCAGTCCACGCTCACCAACTTTGGTGTCGTAACCATCCGGGAAAGCCAAGATCTTATCATGAATACTGGCAGCGCGGCAGGCCTGGTAGACGTCTTCATCGGACGCGTCTTGATTCGCGTACTTGAGGTTATACATGAGAGTTTCGTTGAAGAGCACTGTGTCTTGGGGCACAACACCAATGTGTTTGCGGACAGAGTCAATGGTTAAATCTTGCACATCGTGTCCATCAACACGAAGACTGCCCTTTTCGGCATTATAGAATCGGAAGAGGAGTCGGAAGATAGTTGACTTGCCGCCGCCAGACTCGCCCACCAACGCAGTGCTGGTTCCAGGTTCACATCGGAATGAGAGTCCGTTCAATGCAGGCTTGCGCGAGTCATACGAAAACTCTACGCTGTCAAAGCTAATGTCGCCTTGGCAGGCTGCTAATTCAGTAGCCCGGGGGCTGTCAACGACAGTAGGTTGCTCACGGAATAGTTCGAGCATACGTTCGGCATTAATCAAAGCCGACTGCATGGAACGGTAGAAGGTTCCGAAATAGTTTAGGGGACCTTGGAGTTGGGCCATGTAGGTCAACAAACCTACAAACTGAGCCACGTCACGCTGGCCGATAGAAACTTGGTATGCACAAATGAAGCAAGTGAGCAACAGTCCAATCATGAAGACGGTATTCTGACAGGTATTAAGCAATGCCAAAGAGAAGAGAACGTGGTACTCGGCTTTTTGGAAAACACCCACGGCCTTGCGGTACCGGTCGAACTCGTAATCCTCCGCATTGAAATACTTGACCGTTTCATATGAGACCATAGAATCGTTCCTAGAGTTTATTGTTAGTTTGTGCTAATGCAGGGTCGGTACCAATGTACCGACATTGGTACATTGATATGCAGCTTACTTGACGGCGTCTTCTTGGCGTGAAGCATTGACCATCTCCCGCCTGATCTCCGCCCGCCACTGAGCCATGCGGATCGTCACGTAGAGGTAGCCAAAAGTCGAAATGCCAACCACCAGGGCATAGTAGACGTCAAATTTAATGAAGAAGTATGCCACCGCAATACAAAGATCGATCAACATAGGGACAACTTGGAAAGTGACTTGTTCCAAAAATGTATTGATGGAGTTGCCCTTGTTAAGAGCCGACATAACTTCGCCAGTCTTCTTTCCCAGATGAAAATCCAAGCTGAGGCCATGGACATGCTCGAAAGCAGCGGTCGAAAGTTCCATGTAAGAATACTGGCTCACTGGGATCCACATTTGAGTTCGCAAGGAACTGAGAATACCCTGGCCACCTTGGAACCAGCGAAACGCGACGTAACAGAAAATTGGAAACCATGGCACGCGGAACTGGCCTTGATCCGCACTCAATGAAGATGTAACCTTTTCGACTGACAAAGGAACGACAAGATTCACAATCCGCTGGAGAATGAGAATCACAAAGCAGAGCAGCACAACAATCTGCAGCCGGCGTGACTTCGAGGGCCATAAGTAAGGGAAAAAGAGAGAATAACCACTCAGATATTCCCACCAACTGGTCGAGGGCATTGTTGTAGGACGAACCCAAGGGTCTGGCTTAGCGGAGTCAGGACGACGCGTGCTCCCGTTGGTTGCACCGTATGCGTGACCGTTGCCATTCACCGTGCCGTTCTCCGCTGCTGATGGATCGAGCAGACCTGTAGATTCAGTAACGCCATTGACATGACCTTTTTTGCTCCGAATCTTGTTTGGGAACGACTTGCTCGCGTATAGAACGACTAGTACGGACAGGAGGAGTATGCGGACGCTCATGGATGCCACTTCCCCAGATTCCCACGGCGTGATATTTCGGCGAAGCGGGCCGCCCTCAGGATCTCCTACACTAGGTTCATGGTGGGCTGATGTGTATGTCGACAAGGATGTGCTAAGGATAAGCAATTCGACGGGGATAGCGACAGACCAGCAGACGAATTGAGGGAGGGCGGGAGAAGGATTGGTATCGACCAAGGTCATCAGGAGGACAGCGTAGTAGAAAAATGAGCCGACAATATATATCTAAATATCCAGATGGATCAGTTCCTAGGTTTCTTCGAATCCGGATGGCCAAGTTCTTTAGATATGGGCTATTGTTGCTGAGACACTTACCACTGAAGCCTGGCCACGCCACCAATTCTCTGACCTAGCTACCATCACATGCAGGATATAGATGGTAGCATCGGCTAAAAAGGTCGCCAAGACGCCGACGGAGAGCCAGTTGAAAACCGCCTTGACGTTCTTCGAGAACTCCTTCCGCGCCTGGGGGATGACAGAGCTTCTCGAACGCTTGGGAAGTGGTCGTCCCCCGGGGCCTGCTCGATCTGAGTCATGCTGATTGAGCTTCCCCGGCGAGCCTATGGAGTTGGCCAAGAAGACGACGAAGAAAAGAAGGAGGAAAAAGACCGGATAGGATGTACGCAGGAAGTCTAGCAGCTCGTGCGCCGCGTGGGGATCCATGATGGCGGATGATCCCCTCCCTCTCGAGGTGTCCCAGAAAACGAAAAGAAAAGAAAGGAGCGATTCAGACGATTTCCATGACCGGGTTCTCCCCGAAGATCGAGACGAACGAAGAGGATATGGGGAGGGGGGGAAGTTCGGAATCGGAAACGACTGGATGTGGCCAAAGATCGACGCTTGGAATGGTCGCGGCCGCACGCGGGGTGAATGCGTGAACAGGTTTCCACGAGGATCGGAGCTTTGAAAATCTTATTTTCAGTTTGGGGTCATAAGGCAACTGCAGGTGCAAGGAATCATGTGGGTTTTGCTTTTTGCTTTTTTTTTTTCTTTTCAAGAGGGAGATCTTGTTTCTTGCTTTTTTTTGCGGTTGATTTTATCATTGGGGGGGGTTTTTTTTTTTGGGATTTTGCGTTTGCTCTCGGACGGGAATTGAAAATGGAGGAACCCGGGACAGACTCGGTGGCGGATGTTCCAAAAACCAAACTATTGAAGACCAAAGGAAAGGCACATACTGTAGATAGAGCTAGCAGATAATTGCTCGGGAGCAGGGGGGGGGGGGCGGGCGGAAGCAGAAGGATCAAGAGAAGACGGTGTGGATGAAGCTAATGCAAGATCCACACTCGGACTTCGAAAAGCGCCTATAGAAACAGCTTCATCCAAGAGAATTCCAAGAGAATTTATGGGAAACCACGAGAATATGAGGAACAGGCACTATTAGGGTTCGGCACGACGGGTTGATGGATGATTGTTTGCTGCAAACAACGCACTGTCCTGCTGGCTGATGTGCTGCTGGCTCGGCTGGGTTGATGACCCTTGGATATCACGATTCGTGCCCGATGGACCGAGTTCAAATGGGCCAGAATATGGTCAACCGGGGGGGAACGCAGGAGTGGGGAACGATGATTTCACGAGGGATCTATGGGCGTTTGGAAGGATTCTACCATATGGCCAGGGGCAGGGATTAGAAGTAGGAACCCGACAACGGGGAACGGTGTCAAGGAGTTGAAATGGACAGGGCTAGGACTGGGGGTGAATAAAAGAGAGAGAGAAAGGAAATCCCTGGAAATCAATCGCCAACATATACGATTTGCCCCCCAATACCTGTTTCCTTTGGCAATAACCTCTAGTACCGCGATCAGATGAACAGCTCCAATAGACGATCTAGATTCTTGGGATGTGCGACCCCCCGTCCAAGGTTAGCGACTTAGCGACCCCAGCTGAACTCCCCTATTAGATCGCTGCTGACACCAGCGCACATTCCCCTTCAGGGGCATGGAGGGGTCTAATATCGAGGATAATATTACCCGCTCAGCATATCTGCGTATCTTATGAACTAGGGGTATACACCTTGAGATACTTGGATACATTGAGAGGTAGCCACTACTATCTACACGCATCTAGGAATTTACCTCCTAGGTGTATCCCTGGATGCCCACCTTCCAGGGAAGGAAGGCTCGAGTATCTACCTCGTTTTTACCTTGAAGGTACGAGCACAACTTTATCCTGCAAGTACTCCCGATGTCGGTTCGAGGAGTCGTTTGCACAGCAATATACATCCACAGATATCTATCTACCTTGCGTATTCACAAAGTAGCCCGCAACCTTGGAAAGGGTTCCTTTGTAAGCCACCTGGGCAAGATCAGGATCAGCTCTAGACTTATTCCGATCTTGAAAGTTTGGAGGTTTTTTTTTGAATCACATTCTTACTATGGATATAGTCACTTACTTCATTTTCAAGGATAATACTGAGAAAATGCAAACGTGCCCTGAAGCTGATTGCCTCCTTGCTTTCGTATTGCAGTAGGTATCACCTGTGGACGGAACGTAATCGATGATGGAGCTTTTCTCATACAGGCTCGTCTCGCGCTAACTCTATTTTTAATCCCTGGTCAAACGGCCATGAGACCCTACTACTAGCAGTGTGGCAACGTACCCAAAGTCTGTTTATACATCTGGTGGCGGGGGGGCTAATTCGATTGGACTCCCGATTCCCCGATGGCCGAGTGAGACATTCTAATAATCCTCACGATCACACTCGGAGAGGCCGGGAGATAACCCTTCCTGCAGTGTGCCTGTGTGATTTTCGAATACTTCCAAAAATTAAGCATGGTTTTTGCCAGATTGGTCAATCCGTGTGTTGGCGTCCAGACCGCTACTGTCAAAAGTGGGCTCAGGGGGACAAAGAATACGGAAAAGAACGAGGCTGGAAGACAGGCACAGGATCGTTTCCTGCCAGAAAATAGCGAAATAGGCTCCATAGGAACGAATCAGAAGATTGTATATTCAAGCAGAGGTGACGCATCAACTGGGTGGACCGGCAGCCTGTATTCTGAGGCCGCCAAACCCTCCGCTCTCCGACGAATCACCAGCCACGGCATTCCACTCCTCCTGCATCTGATAGCACGCAAAGTGTCAAAGGTACTTTTCGCTTCTCCCCGCCCTTCTCCAAATCCACCACCCTGCGCAACCTTCGAGAGCGCCCTTATTTCCCCCCCGCCCCCGACGACTCATTCCGTCAACTGGTCGTGTGCCCTCAGAGATGGACGTGTGAGCCATGTCGGACCTCTCAGGGTCACGTTCACCCGTGCCCCCTCCCCCGCCGCCACCACAGAAGTACTCGCATCGGGCTGCCAACGCCCTCGCCCGGTTTGCACCGTTCTTCTCCGGGTCGAGACCTCCGAGCCCGCAGAATAACCGGGTCGATGGGCCGCGACCCATCAGGTCAAAGTCGCTGTACGTCGTGCATACCCTCTCACACCGCTGCAATGTTTCCCCAGAATCGCGTCTCGCTATTTGATATCACGTTCTGAATTCCTTTCCCTGTTGCTCCTTCCTGCCCACTCAATTTCCCGGATTGATCCATTTGATTGTCGGACTCCGATCTTCGTGGTAGCTAAGACGTCATTGTCACAGTCCCGGCGAGCCACAAACGGTTACCCATCGAACTGGCATCCCCATCACCGCCCTTGATATCTCTCCTCAGAAGACCCATGCGGTCATAGCCGGCAAGGAAATTCTCAAAACCATCCGAGTCTCGCCCGACCACTCGTCAGAGGAATTTAATATTCGCAATGCAGTTATTAGCTATGCGTCTACTCACCACGATGCTGGCGTATCAATGCCACACAAGGACCAGTTGAATGTAAAGGATGTCAAGTGGTCACATGGCAATTACGACCGGATAATCGCTACCGCGGTTGCCAATGGTCGGATCATCGTTTACGATCTGCAGCGGCCCGGCCTCCAATTATGTCGCTTCCAGGGCCATAACCGCCAGGTTCACAGACTCGCTTTCAATCCTCATCTCGCATCATGGCTCCTATCCGGCAGTCAAGATGGTACCATACGTATGTGGGATCTGCGTTCTGCATCTACGAATCGGGGCCCTTCCACCTGCGGGAGCAAACATGTCTATCAAGGCAATAGCGATGCTATCCGGGACGTCCGATGGTCCCCCAGCGACGGTGTCGTGTTTGCGACCGCCTCGGACAGTGGCACTATACAACAGTGGGATTCACGCAAAACTAATGCCCCGCTGTTGCGCATTGCGGCTCATGATCGTCCATGTTTCGCGGTGGACTGGCACCCGGACGGAAAACATCTCGTGAGTGGAGGCACGGATCGGCAGGTCAAGGTTTGGGATTTCTCCTCATCTGCAGAGCGACGGCAAAAGCCCGCTTTCCAGTTCCGAACACCTCAACCTGTGACCAATGTCCGCTGGCGGCCACCATCATGGGTAGGGGACTCTCCTGGCTCTGGAGAATGGCAGTCGTCTCAAGTTGTTACTTCCTACGATAAGGAAGACCCGAGAATCCATCTTTGGGATCTCCGTCGACCTCATGTCCCATTCCGTGAATTTGATCGTTACGATGCTCCAGCTTCAGATCTGCTCTGGCATTCCAAAGATCTCTTATGGACAGTTGGCGAGGTTGGAGCGTTCACTCAGACCGACGTGCGATATGCCCCAGCAGTGGTCAACCGTCGACCGACTTGCTCGGTTGCATGGAGCCCTAATGGTGGCTTTGTCGCGTTTGCCCACAAACGCCCCCGTAGACGTCCATTGGGTGTCAACGCCCCCGAATTCCTCAATGTCGAAGATGAAAGTATTAGCACTGGCGAAAAGTCACTTAGCCAAAGTCCTGTCGATGACCTGCTGGACGACGTGGCTTTCGCGACATCGCTGCGAAGCCGGCAGAATAAACCTACTCCGACTGCTGCCATACGGCCGTCAAAATCCGTAGGCAGTACTCCACCAGGTGCAATAGATATAATCCCTGTAATTTCTCTTGAACAGGCTCTAGCTAAGAATTCTATTCCGGGACCTGAGCAAGCAGGTATCATCGGGAATATCCCAGGTGCCACGAATGATGCGTCACTCTTTCGATTCCTGGCTCGGCACTACTCGTCGTTGATGAATGACCATGACCATAATCAAAGTGATCTACATGTGCTGAATGCTCTGATGGAGTCCCTCGATCAAAACGCCGAGCGTGCAGATGAGGTGTCTTTGCCCAAATTGGCCCAAACTTGGCGAATCGTTAAATTCGCCATCATTCAAGAGCTTCAAAAAAGGTTGAGAGAGAAATCCCGGAGAGGCACTGTCAAAGGAAAGTCGTCTAAGGATGGCGTTTTGCCCGAACAAGCTCGCTCATTAGGCGAGCATCGCCAGGGCAAGGCAAAGAATCGACTTTTCAAGGGTGTCATGGGAGTTGAGGGGCAGAGAGGCTTGACCCCTGAAGTCGAGAGCACATCGAACATGACTACGCCGCTGGCAAAACCTCTACCTGATTCACCGCAGATGGATTCCTGGTCAAGTACAGACTCTCAGTTTCCCTCACTGAACGAGAATGTCATTGACCTTGACCCACTTCCGCCATCGGTTTTAAGTTCCCACAATGGCTGGGATATGTCCGATCCTGACCCTCACCTCAAACCAGCATTGCAAAGAGATGAATCAATATCAAGCGGGGACATCCATGCATCTGCGGCTGCTATACCACACCTTCTGGGTGACCGAGGAGAACTGGACCCAGACAATGCCCAAAGATCTGCACCCCGCGCAATCGCAGGCCGAGCAGAATGGCGTGTTCGTAACCATCCAGATTTTCCTCGAGAGGCCTCCGAGGATGACTATGATCAAAAGATGGAAGATAAGCGGGCTGCTTTGCGGGATTTCAAGCAAGCGCCAAAGAAAGTATTGACATTAGGATCTCCGATCGAGCCCAATCAAGTCCCTCCAACTGAGCGCTACCAGCGTCATAATTCTGGGGAGAGCTTTACCATGTTTTCTGCATCTACTGATAGCTCCCATCCGTCAAAATCGCTTGCTGCTTCCTACTCGTCGACAGGGCGATTCCCAGAACCACGGGCGTCAGATAATGGCCACTCCGGATCCTTTTCTGGTAGGCGACCTAGTTTCTCCTTCAGAAGGGGCTCTAATCTGGAGCCGTCAATGGAAGAGCCAGAAGATGATCTCGACATAGATGACTCTGATTTGGAGACTCAGCAATTCCATCTCGAAAGACCATCTAGCCCGCCTCCACTTCTAACCGAATCAACACCTCTTGGACCACCCATCTTATTCCAGCATTCGGGTAGTACTGTGGATGCCCCAGCCTTTCCAGCAATGGCAGGAATTTATGACGACATTTCTCATGTCGAAATTCCTCTGAGCCCGGAAACAACGGACTTGAAACCATGGAGTATCGAAGCAATTTTGAAGGAGGCTGTCCGCCACTATCACAGCAATAGTAGCTCTGTTGATGTGCAAACCGCTGCTCATTTATTGCGAAAGCTTCATATCTTGTTCGATGACTGCGAAGAGATACTTCCCTATGAAGAGAGCGAAATGATCTTCAAGACTTACAATGAGTATCTTATCCGACACTCAATGGATCTCGAAGCTGCAGAACTTCGGCTTTCTTGCGTGCCGAACTACCCAGCAGTCTACGAGTACGCCCAGGTAGACACGTACATCAATGTGTTTTGCTATACTTGCCAAAAGCCTTATGAAAACCCTCGACGTGATAATACCCGTTGTTACCGCTGCAACACCCCTCAAGCAGCATGTGCAATATGCATGAGCCTTGACCCACCTACTGAGTGGGTTGCCGCCCAACAAAAACGTCAAACATCTCCTGCTCTTGACAGCGCGAACGACAGCCCTAATCCCGAGTCAGATTCACGTGGCTCGTTTAATTCATCCGTTCCCACCGAGCCCGTACCAAGCACCGAACTCGGACAACTGGAATCTTTCACTGTCCCCCGCCCCAAGGGCACTGCCCTTTGGACGTGGTGCCAAGGCTGTGGCCACGGCGGTCATATGGCCTGTATCACAACCTGGCTGAGCGATCTCTCCGTCAGCGAAGGTGGCTGCGCTACCCCCGGCTGCTCACACGACTGCGGCCCCGGGCCTCGCCGCGACTCCAACCGTCAGGCGCTCCTTACGGAGTCCCGCCGCCGTGATTCGGCTAGCCGCTCTGCGGGCGTTGGGCTCGTGAAGCGTGATCCGTGGTCCAAGGGCGAAAGTAAGGCTGTGGAGAAGGTGCGTGGTATGCTCGGCGCTGCCGGGGTAGCTGCTGGATCTGGTGGCAGCGCAGTCGTGTCAAGCGGCTCTACTGCTGCGTCTACTGGTCAGGGTATCCCGTCGGGCGCTGTATCACCTAAGAGAGTCAGATTGGTGACACCTGGCGAGCAGGGTAGGCGGAGGGGAACTTCGAACCGTTCGAGCGTTGCCATGGATTAGGAGGGTCTGGCAGGCTTCTTCCTTATTCCTTTTCTTCTTCTTTCATTTCAAATTCCCCATGAGCAGTTGAGCTGTTCTATCTCGTTTGGCTCGATACTGTTTAATATTCCCCATTGTCTTTCTTTCTTTTTTTTTTTTTGCTTTCTTCGTCTCCATTTTTCCGTTTTATTTGAACATTTTTGGTGCATGTAGGACTACAAGGCTGGTATCCATAAAGCGACCGGAGTTTTGATAAATGGGTATCTTGGATTCTTGCAATGTTGACAACATACAACAATGATAACAACTTAATCTAGCCAATCCAATTAGTTCCTCATAGTGTAGATCTGAATCATATCCGACTGGCTACAACTCTAGAATTTGCGCTTCTTCTTAGGCGCTTTGCTTTTCTCCGCCAATTGTCGCTTCAACTCTTCTCTCTTCCGATCAGCCTTCTGATCTTCCGTCTCGGGAATTGCCCCCGAACTTGGATCTTCCTGGTTT
Source organism: Mycosphaerella populi pn0402 (assembly GCA_002153405.1). NCBI lineage: Eukaryota > Fungi > Ascomycota > Dothideomycetes > Mycosphaerellales > Mycosphaerellaceae > Mycosphaerella > Mycosphaerella populi. The sequence continues at coordinate 10,619 of MWPW01001185.1, forward strand.
GGTAAATTCGCAGGGTGCTCTTCTTTCGGTTCTATTGACGCCGCGGCTTTCGAACTTATTTCCGTAAGATCGGTGTTTGATGACTGCTGTAGCTTGACTCGCGAAGACGAACTTGTAGACGGTTGATTCGATGCAGAGGCTTCATTCATATCCGAGCCTTTTGATTTCGCTTTGCCTCCTATTGTACCCAGTTTCATCGATCTTTTGAATTTTGCTGGTGATGATTCGGACACGGCTGACCCGATAGCATTTGTTGACTCTTTCGGAGCATCTAGGGATGCTGGGTCTTTTTGCGGTGAAGGTGGAAGAGGCGGTGTTTCTTCTTTCTTCTTTCTACCACCAATCACTCCCAATGCTCCTCTCGGTTTCCGAGATGGGATTTCTTTAGGCTGCCGTGTTAGGGTTTTCTGTGGCGGCGGCAACGGAGAGACTGTAGATGGACGCATCTGAGGAGATGCTTGCTTGGGTATGGGCGATGGCTCGCACTCAGATTCTGATGCAGTAGATTCACCAGCTTCTGGCGTGGGTGACACCAGCAATGGAGATTTTGGTTTCGATTCCCCTATTTTAGGTGGAGATATAGCGCTCCTGGGCTCAAGATCTAGATCTGACTCAGACGCGGTAGACTCGCCTGCCTCGAGGGTGGTTGGTTTGGGTGAAGGTGACTTCGCCTTGGGCTTTGTCATAGGTGATTTGCCTTGAGTTTTGGGTTGAGACTCAGGCTCTGCTATAAATTGCCTGGCTTTCAAATGCGGAGGGGTATCTTGTCGCTGAGGTGAATTGGAATCAGTTCCCTGGGTCAAAACGGGTGTTGACATCTTTTAACAAACCTCAAATTCATCATCTTCACTTGCCGTAGACATTTCCAAGTCCACATCTCCCTGAGAGGGCTGGGTGAGCTCCGTTCTTGATTCTGTGAACGATTTATTTCTTGATGCTTGCCCATTCTTATTGTCCTCAGGAGAAAATGAGTCTTGTCGATGCTGGAGGACATGCCACCAGCGATGCGGCGAGGGACTCAAATTTTCTAGACTTTCTGGTGATCCAGATCCAACAAGAGCTTGAACTAAGTCTGAAGACAAACCTGACTTAGTTGACCGACCATCTTCGGACCCCACAGGCCAAGTAGATTCGTCAACGGGCTTTATGCCGTTGACAAACTTAGCCACTTCTTCTCTAGTGATGGTGTTTTGCGCGTTACGTCGTCTGGATACGCTAGGGAAGACAGTGGCCAGGTCAACACCAAGAGCCTCGACTTTATCAAGTAGTCTTGTGAGGGCCCAATCTTTTTGCTTCAACTGGTCTAAGAGCAACCGCTGCCGTGCCTCCCAGCTCGCTTCATCTTTCAGTAATGGTAGCAAAATTTGCTCGGTAAGAGTCGAAGCTGATTTCTGTGATAAATGAAAATTCCATTTTAAAGGCCTTAAGGGGGCGGGTAGTTTTGAACTGGTCGCGATCTCGATATCGGTCTGGGATCCAGCATATACTGATGCGGTACCGTCTTGGCCATGTAAAGCTTCTCCGATTTTTGTCAGAAGGAGTTCAAGCTGGTCCAGATCTTCGCTTGGATCAATAGTAGTGGCACATTCATCGGCACGTTTCAATATTTGAGTTTTGGACAGCTGTTCAGCCCAGATAGAGGTCAAATCAGTGACGTAGAGCGCGTAGCTCTCGCGTGTTTGAGTATATTGGAATAGGAGTGGAGGTAAGTCCTGCCGGGATAAGTGCAGCTGTTGCCATTTGCCAGACATGGCTTTGCAAGGCGAATGTTGTAGATATTTGAAAAGAGAAGTCCACTGCCCAGGTGGATGTGTTCTAAAGCTTGTGAGGAAGCCGCCTAATAAGACTACCGCTACGGGACATTTAGCCGCATGTCTGACTCTCCGCCGTTTCTCCCGCAACACTTTTTCAACCTCGCGACATTTTGCGCGACGGGCTGTCACCTCCTTTCTTTGCACAGCTTAAAACGGCGGTAGCATACTTGAGGTATACCTTGGTACCATGTCGTCGCGACTTCCAGATCGGTCGGGCCCAGATCGCAACCGATCACGATCGCCACCCTGGCGCCAATCCCAGAACAATCCCCGCAGGTCGGACAATCGAGAATGGCGCGACCGACAAGACTCGGATAGGAAGTGGGATGGCAGACGATCAGGATCGGCGCAGCAACCCCGCAACATGCGCGACCAAATGAAACTGAACCAGCTGCAAGAGGACGAACAAGTGCGCGAATGGGTCTCGCAGGAGGATGTCTTTGTGCTGAAGCAGGCAAAGAAGAAGGCGGAGATACGGGTCAAGGAAGGACGTGCTAAGCCGATTGATTGGCTGACTGTCACACTGCGAGTGATCGATCCTACGCGCAATCCTCTTGATGATGAGATTGCTGATTCGGAGCTTGATGTCGTGGACCCGGATGGTGTTTTTGAGGGACTGTCGCAGTCTCAGCTGCAAGACCTGGAGAAGGATATTGACACTTTTGTTCAATTGGAAACAAATCCGCAAAATAAGGACTTCTGGCAGGTATGGTCTAATGGCTACTGATTGGGGTCTTGTTTCATTTACTGACTATGGACTTTTCTGATGCAGACCATGAAAGTTATTTGCCGAGACCGATTGAAGACAAATGCACCCGAGGGGCGCGCCCTCAGCTCTGTCGCCGCGGACATAAATAGACTTCTTAGCCCGAAGTCGTACGAACAATTACAAAATCTCGAGGTGCAGGTCAAGAGGAAATTGAATTCCAACGAACCCATCGACACCGACTACTGGGAAGAATTGCTACGCAGCTTGACTGTATGGAAGGCTCGGGCAAGATTGAGAAATGTCTATCAAGCAGTTATTGATGAGCGGGTACGTGACCTAAGGAAGCAGCAGAAGGAGGAGGCCCAGTCGGTTCGGGAGAAGTTGGCACCTCTTGCCCCTCTGGTGTCTGCAAATGCGGCGTCGGATGAGTCCAAGGAGTCCAAGGGGCTAGATCCTGATCCTCTGCTCCAGGTGCGCCCAGAAGACAAGGGTTTGGAGATCATGGATGAGTCTGCATTTCTTCGTCAAGTGGTAGGTCCCTACCAGTCCCCCTACCAATGGCCAAACTCTAATATTCAATAATTTCCATAGGCCCGCGAACGTCAAAAAATCATCCGCATGGGATTTGTGCCTCTTCGACAGCGATCGGCTGAAAAGCCGGCCGTGGCCATTGCTAATCCCGGCTCTTCTAGCAACGCAACCCCTGCATTGCCCGGCCGATTCTCTGCTCTTCCCAATGATGACTTCTCACAGGCAACCAAGGCGTTATACGAGAGGGAGCTAGCCAAGGGGGTCAGTGAGAACGAGGAGATCTTTACTGGCGAAGAGGCCTTGAGCACGTCACAGCCTCAATGGGCTAGCAAGTATCGCCCGCGGAAACCGCGATACTTTAACCGGGTTCAAATGGGGTACGAATGGAACAAGTACAATCAAACGCATTACGACCATGATAATCCGCCTCCCAAGGTTGTGCAAGGCTACAAGTTTAACATCTTCTACCCTGATCTCATTGACAAGGCCAAAGCTCCCACATACAAGATCGAGCGAGAAAACGGTCGCAAGCGTGGTCAATCCTTTGCTGCCGCTGGCGAGGAGGATACCTGCTTGATTCGGTTTATGGCTGGACCACCATACGAGGATATTGCGTTCCGGATTGTCGATAAAGAATGGGACTATAGTGCTAAGCGCGAGCGCGGGTTCAAGAGCACTTTCGACAAGGTAAGTTCAGCTTCATGATATTGGTGGGATCAATTGCCTATTCCTTTTTCACACCTCGAAATCTCCGATCCATTTGCTGTTCCTTGTTCTAATAGTCGCACAGGGCATTCTCCAACTCCACTTCCAGTTCAAGCGGGTAAGTAGACTCTGGGGGATTTGCACAGTACCACGGCTAATGAGTTGTCTCAGATCTATTACCGGAAGTAACACATGTGCGACATGTTACTCTACATAGACATCATAGCGGGATGGTGCAAGGAGATTTTTACTTGTAGTAGCTTCCGCAAGCCGCGGATTCGGGGTGTATTTTCCCAAGGCCGCTCACCCTGTGAAATCCTCACTCTCACGACTGATTGGGTTGGAAAATTTTCCCTCTTGCTTTCGATTGTTGCATCTCCGCTCGGTCCACGTGTGGAGCTCAAATGCCAAAAATGCTTAATCCGACTGAGCTACAGACGTGCTTCTCTTTCTCAACATCTCCCACATGGCAGGACTTCGATCTGGTCTTCCTACGTAACCACCAACCACAGAACCTCCTACGCACCCTATGATGCAGAATCGAGGTCTCGATCTAGGCCCTTGGCTGGTATTTTTTATTTGTCTTTTGGAACTCGTTTTTCTTATTATTTTTACTTCGGATCTGGTTTTTCTCTATCTGCAGTACGGTGGACGTTTCCAGCTATCCGGTGGCACAATGCACGTCTGCAGCTGTCGACTGATGACTTCCGTCTGGCTGGAAGCAGGCCGAAGAAAAAGAAAGCCCAGCTTGATTAGCAATTCTCGGGGTGGAGAAGGATCTATACACGTCCACACGATCTGTGGCTCTTGACGCCAACTTCCAGAACATCCGCGAGAGGAGAATCGACCTGCCTGCGGGTCGCCGCTGACCCAGTCAATAAGTGTGGTATTGCCCCCCACCCCAGGGGATTCGGCCCTGTCTTCCGCAGCTCCTTAGATCGAATTTATTGGCCCGCATAATGACCTGCCGTTCCACATGTGAAAAAGTAAGAAAGGGAAAATGCAAAACAGAAAAACCTGAGGATCAACCTGGATGCTACGCTTGTAGTGGGCGCTAACTCTGTCGCCCCCGCCCCTAGCTCATGTACTGTACTCATCGTGCTGAGATACCTTAACCGAGTGTAAGAAAAAGCAAAAAGAGGTGAAAAGAGTCCTCCCCAAAATGTGTTTCTGGCGCATACCTACTGCGGTTTGATTGCCGGATTGCAAGGTCTTGCAGCTTGCCGAAAGGAACATGTGCCTTATGTGCTGGCGTCAGGAGTGTCCCAAAAAAATAAAAATAAAAGGCGAAAAAGGGAAAAAAGAAAAACGAAAATTAGAGAAAATAGAGGGAAATACTGAAAAGGAAGACACTGTACAGCTCCATTTTAGAAGTGCTTTGGGTCTTTGAACAGGGCATAATCCCCTGGCCGCTTCTAAGGTGCTTCTGCCGACTTCCAATCCCTTCATCCTGGAACCCCTTCTCGTTTCTTTGAATCCAGAGAGGTTATGTATTAAGCTTCTCGCAGATCTGAGAGGTGAAACATTACTTCATTCTAAAGGGTGGCATAATGGACCATTCGTTTCCAGTCAGCCCCTTCCACCTGGCTCAGATGCCAACTGACCAGCGAGAGGTCAAGCACCATCCTCTGGTACAAACGGGGCCTCCCGATGATGGGATGTTCCAGGTGAAGCCATTACATCCATACAGCCCCTGTTCCCCAACCGAGCACTGGGCAGCATTCAGATCGGCCCCGCAATCGATGAACTCATATCCCCATCCCGGGTATAGTGACATCTGGCACGCCAGTGTGTCCGAGACATATAATCCTTCTTCTAGAATGGTCCCGAATTGCGGGCCGGACTCAACGTATTTCTCACCGGCCTATACGGGGACTTACTCAGTTCCTCCAACTATGGTTTCTGCTGCATTACCTGTGATGATATCTTCGCCGTCTGCCATGGGCCCTGGTAGCCCAACTATCCTCAAACAGGAAGAACCTGACAAGTCTTTCGACTGGCCAGCGAATTCCTGTACCCCGGACTGGATGCGGCCACAGCCATCACATACCGGTTATCAGCGAGATCAACGTGTCAAACTGGAAGACTCCGACTCAAGGGTCTTTATTAAGTCAACACCCCGCCCATCGCCTTCACCCATCTCCATCTCTTCTTACTATTCTTCTCCTCAACCTCACACCGAATCAAGTCCCACTACTATGAATGTGAACAGCCAAAACAGTGCCTCGCCACATACCGTGTCCGACGACGGAGTCAGCGAAGATGACAATAATATACATACACCTTACTCGCAGCTCATCTATCAAGCCTTAATGGAGCAAGACGACAAGAGACTTCCTCTACAGAAGATTTATGAGTGGTTTGAGATCAATACAAAGAAAGGCAGCGACCAGAGCCAGAGAGGGTGGCAAAACAGCATCCGCCATAATCTATCTATGAACGCTGTAGGTTGATTCCCCCCCACCTAACATTATACAAAACAAGTACTAATTTTGAATTCACCCAGGGATTTATTGCTATTCGGAATGAGAGTCCTGAAGTCAAGCGAACAGTGAATTACTGGTGTCTCACAGAAGATGCAATTGAAAACGGTATTCAATCTACCACACGCTACCGTAGGGACACCAAAGGTCGCAAGACGCCTAATACCACGGTGTCATCAATTCCTAATCGCCAGGAATCGAATAGAAAGGGGGATATCAGCGAGAAAAACCCCGGGACGTGCAAAACACGTTCATTGATCCAAGACGATCGTCTTCGATTAATCAACAAAAGGCCTACAGAAATACAATCTACTCATCTTCAGACCCGACAGTTTATCGATAATGGCCCTTGTCCGCATGGCCTGCCAACAATGCACAATGCTGTTCCATGGCCATCCAACAACGGGACCTACATCCAGACTTTTAGCTACAATGATGTGCTAGGCTGCGCAACTCCTCCACGCATGCCAAACCAAATGCATCACTATAGCGGTCATCAGGGGCTAGATGCCCCTACATACTACCAGCCAGGGTGGAACTAGTTCGGATTAGCTTACCTTTGGGCACCAGCTGTTCAATATTGATTCCCGGGGGGTTAATTCTGGTCGTTGGCAGCACCCGCCACAAGGGAAGCATCCATCCATTATTCTTCTTTTATTTTTTATCTCTATCTTTTTGGCCATGGGAATTTTTTTTCTTCCCTTTGTTTACGTTCTTCGCACGTTGGGACCCCCACGTCTGACGTGCATGGTCCCACGATGTACTTGGAAGTCTCCCCGAAGTTTGTATGGGACTTTGCTCGGTTCCTGGTTTTCTTTGATCCTGCTGTTGAGTTACCTGCTGGCTGTAATCCAGATCCAATCTGGTCGTTCGGTAAATTAGAGAGGTGTAGTGTTCTACTGGTTAGGAATTTGGTGTTCAAAATGAGTGGCATCATGTTGCATACGGTTGAAGAAGTTTTGCATGTCTATTCTCTTTAATGAAACTGCTTTTTAGACTTTGAAAATTCCATAAAACTCTCATAGACTAGTAGGATGCGTTCTGACCCTCACACTTTACTCAGATCGTACATACCCGTCATCGCCCTTCTTATTATTCGCGTATCATAATATTAGGCGTGCCAAGAAAAAAATGCTGCACTCAGTACCCCCCCAACACCAACACCATCGGCACCAGTGCCAACCTCCGGATCAAACACTCTTTTCTTTGGCCCGGGGAACTTATTCTAGTGCTGCAGATTGTTCCAGTGAATCCTTGCCACCCACGCACTCGATCTGGTTACAGTCTCGTATGCCTGCGGTTGCCTCGAACATGAATTACGGGCTCTTAGCCCCGTCAGCCCGCCCCTGTTATTCGGAGGTGCAGCTCTTCCTGGTTAAGTTAGTATACATGGAGCTGTTGCTCCCCTCGACATGACGTTTCAGCCATCCAATTGGTGACGCGGACAAGCTGGGAAGCCCTCCCCGGAGTGACATTGCTGATCATCCAATTACTATTTCCCTACTTGGTACCTAGCGCCTCACTGCTCACTTCGTGTCCGATGCGGATCTTTATTCATCTCTTCACCTTCTGTGGGGCAAGATTGTGAAAGTCAGAGTCTTCGGTGCCGACGATCCCCTCTCCCATCATTCCTGTTGTGGCTAGTGGGAAGTATAGGAATATAAGCTCTGTGGACGGACAATTCAGCCAACAGTTCAGGCTGACATTTTTATCCTGTGGATAAATTTTCCTGCGGCGGGTGGTCCACATTGCTATGTCTTGTTTCGTAATTTGATGTGAGATCGACCTCGCACTCGGCATATCGAACGGGTTAAGGGTTACACCCCTGTTCCGGGGAATCGGCCCTCGATACGGGCCTCTAGAGCACAAATTGAAGGTGACTTGGGAATTTGCAGCAGATACAGTACTTTTAATTGGGTCCTCAAATAGTGGTTTTTCCAGTTCCTGCCGTGTGCTATCATGTATGCTGCTACCGTGACTAGTGAAGTCTGCCGCCGCTTCTTAACCCGTGTCCCACAATTATAATGTAGTAGTACTCCGTGAATTCCGTATTGTTTGCGACGCCAAAGGCCGTATTTAAAGTTTGCCAAAGATATTTTTACACTAAGCGCTATGGATACGTAAGCCATTGGTGACAGCTGCAAAGACCTTTACATCCTATCCGATTAGGGTTTTTGCCGCTGCTTCCGATTTCTCGCTACGGTCCAACCCTTTGAACTTGCTAATATAGAATTGGTAAAGACCTGGTGTTTCCTTCAGCATTTTCATCAAGAAGATGCTTATCTGTACTATCCTCCTTTTCGCATGGTATAATGCAGCTCCTTCGTCAATACCGGCTAAGATGTGTGCCGTGGCTCGGAAATATTCAGGAATTCCATATGATTTGGCCATGAATGAGCCCACATTATGCACGCCATTTAATGTATTGACATGCCGGAAACTCGCCTCCGCCAGATAAACGCCCGGGTAGTAAGTCTGGTTTCCGACTCATGTCTGCAGACCTTGCTATCGAATCGGATCGGAAGTGGTACTTCCGCCGAGCGCTAGGAAACAATTGCACGAAACATTATGCAGACCAAGGGTCTGAACATTTTAAGCGACGTTCAGCTCGTAAAAGTATCGTACAGATATTTACTCCGTATTTCTGTCGCTATCCAAGTCTCTTGCGTGCATGCTCACTTGCCTGCGGGAGTGCTAGCCCTGCTCGCTTTCCCTTCCCTGTATGGTGCAAGGCAGCCACTGTCTCAATAACCCATGCCTGGAGATTTGTCACTGGCGGGATCTACTCAAAGTACTTTACGATCTATCAACTAGATCTCCAAGGAGACTGTCTTTCATGCCGAGCAAGTGGATCGTATTTTGCCTCGGTTCATTATGCTCGCATAAGTCCACAATCGGCATGGAGTAAGAGACGGACTAACATAAGAAAAGAAATACTAGATTAAAGCAAGGGGGATGCATTTACAGGGTACATGGGGCGTCTTCGTACGCCAATCCTCACCGGTTTGGAGGACACATGATCTATACACCTGACGAAAGAAGTTCTAGCGAGAATTCGCGGGCAGTTGGGTAAATACAAGATTCTATGCTTTATGTGACGAGGCGAATCGCATATAGTAGCGGTAGGATTAAGTTTTATGATCATTATGGAACCTTGCTAAAACGACTCGGTATCTTTGAACCAGTTTACAAGAAATACTTGCGCATGAGGCGCCCACGGGATGGAACGGGCCGTAACGAACGCTTCACGGCTGGTACAGAGTACATAAAGGCATGGTCGGCTTTTGCTCGGCCCCGGCGCTTAACCAGGCAAGCAGCTAGGATGCAATAGAGTGGGCCTGGATGGTAATGGAGCGCTCTGACCGCTTATCGACACTCGTGGGAATTCCATGTCGTAAAACCGCCTGATCCGACCATTTGGTTGCTTTAGGGTAGCAGCTCGTGAAAGGTGGGGGGGATGTGGATTCAGCGAATGAAGAAAAAGGCACGGACCGAGAAAAGAAAAAGCAAAGAAAAGAAACAAAAAAGAAATATGATCAATTTACTGCATTATCTGAACGCAATAATGTAGATCTGGTCCCGGCCTACTGGGACTATGGCAGCTTCATTGGATCAGCTAACCACCAAGGATAGGTAACCCCTACACTGCCACGCCGCGCACGTAGAGTCGGCCTATTTTTGGTCAAAGTGGAAGCTGAGGATTGCCCGTCATTGGTAATTTAAGAGCTTCTCGACTGAATAGTTTGGGAGGTTATGTAGGGGTGGGCTGTCGGGGAGTCTTTCTGGTTGGCGAGCGCACCTTTTGTCAGTGAAAACAATGTCTTTCTCCTTTGAGCTCCATGCAGGAGGAACAGTGATTGCAAGAATAATGAGATCACTTATTTTCATGTTTGGAGCTGAAATCGGGGAGTCAGTAAAACTTTAAATTGCATAAATGTCAACTTATAGTACCGAGTATACGTCCTGTAGCCTGTCGCTCAAGAGCTGCGTTTTCCGAGTCGAATCTATTGGGTCTGCACACCCTCTCAAAAATATGCTATGAATCATGTGCTGACATTCACACCGCTCTGCATCATTAGCACGAAAGTCAGGGCTGAAGGAGTATGGCATCTGCCCGTGATTCGTCAACTGGTGGGCTGCAATAATATACACGTTACTAATCCAGCGAACCAACGGGATATTTCTAGTTTAGGTCATTGCGGCTTTCAAGATTCGGAGTTAAGTCAGCCTGCATTATTTTTTTACAACCAAGTTGTATTTTAGGCCCGTCGTTAAGCTGCATTTACAGACCGGGGAGCGAGGGAGAATCTCACAGTGGAGTGTTCGGGCTCTTCCAGTGGAGCCCGCTGTACCTGGGAATCCCGATGTCAAGGCTGCCTGCCACGCTATAAAACATCGCGTGCGTCTCCGAGTCGTCACCTGCATTAGGGCCCCTGTGAACTGGGTCTACGGAGAACTGGCCTTCCTAATTGAATCCCTAACAGTAGCCCCCAAACCTTGTACTGTAGTTTAACCAGCCAATTCAGGACCCAGTGGATAATTTATTTCCCTATATTCCTGTGTCCGGGTATTACTAGTTCCTAAGAATACTTGCAAGTGTATCACCAGCGATTGCCTAGGCGTGCTCTGTACTTTGGTTGGTACTCGTGTACTAGTAGATCTCCGGGAAAAATTCTAGGCCTCGTTACCGTAGAACTTCAGGATGCGAAAATCGGAAGCACATGCCAATTGGCCGGGAATAATGCCATTTTACGCTGCTGCATAGTATTATTAACAGATTTAGGGGCAAGATGAGCCGTGAAGTGACTTTGATATGGGTGGACAAGTTCTAGACAATCAAGGCTAACAGCCATGATCTGGGATCGAGCAGTGGGCGGCTCAAAGTTTGACAAAATACCAGCCATTTCAAGCCTGAAAAAGAAACTGAAGGTGCCATATCGAGAATGGAACGACGAGAAACAGGGGCGGCGAATGCCGAGAGCCATGCTTTTTACCCCATACGCTTAATAGCCTTTAATTCTATAGTCTTGTCTATTCTACCTCCGCGGTGGGATCGAACTCCCATCCCGGCATCTCCACACCTAAATGCCCAGTCTAGATAGAAATGGCGGCATGAGTGTTGTCGTTCTTGGGTCAGGGGCACTGGTAAAGCCAGAGATCCGCCCGGCCTTGTACTATATCACGTCATCATATAGGCGCCTCTTCGCCCTTTTTCTCCTCACGACCATCCTGCGCTGCGCAGCCCAGAGTGTGCAATGCACTGTCAGGCTCTGAAGCTAACCTACCTGCAGGATGGCCGGTCAGCAATGATGTTGACGCTGCGGGCCTGCTTTGCTGGCTAGCTCACGACCAACTCCTCAGACAAGGATTGCGTGTGCTTGACATTCTCACAAACGCTGCTGTTGCTTCGCCCTGGCGTTATGGCATGACAACCGTGATGGCGGTGGTTGACGTATGCGAAGAGCGTTGGGGCTTCGCAGTTAGAACGTGGCCTAGATTGGACAACTCAAGGTCGCATGGGAAACCTTGGTGGCTGAGCATCGTGTTCAGCTTCACCATGCTTCTGATAAGCGTACTGGACAGTTTGAGAATTCTAGGTGCCCCCAGAGTCAGAAACCCAACGACCGCAGTTACCGCGACAGTACACACATTCTGAGCTGAGCTGCAGGTTTAGAGAGATCTATGTAGAAGCTACGAAGAGCGGCCAAGTCACTCCTACATTCCAGACCTTGTAGCTATGCATGGCAGAGGGCGGTACATGGACTTAAGCTCGGAGTTCCTCGCATGCATGTTGGCGGATGGTTAGGAAATACGTAGAGCACGGGTATCCAAAAGCTACAATCGAGCGGCACAAATATGTAGAACAGTCGAATATCGTGGGAATCACTCATGAAGGTTGTAAAATTTGGGTTTCATTTGCATAGCCCCGTTCCACACCGGACTTGGTGGCTAGCGGTTCCTGTCCATCTTTTTGTAGATTCTAAAAGAACCGATCCCATCCGTTTTTTTCCGTAACGTTCGCTCCTCAAAAAAAGACCAACACCGACGAAATGACGCGCTTAGCGCTTGCCAGCGGCCTTCTCCTGGGACTCCT
>KZ119167.1:631-12515 GCA_002153405.1 Mycosphaerella populi pn0402
AAAAAAAAAAAACAACCACTTACCCTCTAGGCAAAACCTTAACCAGCAAAGTTCGTTCCTCAGGTCGATTCTCAAGCACAATGGCAGCATTGATTTCCTTGTCCGCTTGGAATTGAATCAATTCTCCTTCGATCAGGCGATTGGCAGCTCCCATAGCCCGGCGATCTGAAGAATCAGACAAATCCATTCCAGAGGGGCGTTTCTGGCGATGAAATTTGCACTTCAGATCTACGCTAGGAAGGGAATACTGTTTTCCATCATCGGCAATCACAGCAATAGAGCCCTGTTCTATCTGGACGCCAGCGAGAATGGCGCAGGTAGCGTGATAGGCCCGAGTACACTTTCCAAAATTGCACTGGAAACAAGCACCTCGAATCTCACGGCAGAAGAGACATTTAAGACCTAGGCGAGCCTTAGGGATCATGTCAATGTCGCAGACCACTTCATTGCCCGAAGGGTCAGACAGGATAGAGGTCTCCTCGACAAACGTAGCACATCGTCTGTGAGCAAACCCTTTCCCATCTTCTGTTGGCAGTAACTCCTCGTAATCTAGATCGTTAGGACACAGAAGACATGGAGTCTTGCGGGGACCATCAGGGTGGAGCTTGGGGCGTTTGGTACTCGGCCCGTCGCCCGCATGTTTCCTCTTTCGGCCGCGAGTGGAGGTCTTCTCAGGCACACTGCGAGGAGGTGTAAGAAGATCAGAAGCGCCGTCAAAGCCTTCTTCGGCATCGCTGTAGTAAGCACCATAGTACTCAGGTGTTGCCTCGCCACGCAGTTTGCGTTCGATCTCATCCACATCGATCCAGACGCTATCCGATTCACAATTGCATTTCTTGGCAATACGACCATAGTTCAGCCATTTCTCAGTTGCGAAATTGACCGATTCGGCACAGTTGTATCCAATGTTATAACCGGAGTGGTAGCCATAGGGGAAAGTGATGACAAACTCCCCCTCGTAGTGGACCAATCGATTGACCGTGATACCATATTGAGACTTGAGTAAGCTGGGGGAGACAAGATAGGTCTTGTGGCGTAAGAATTGGTCACAATTTTTGGCATCACTCGACCATATGCTGCGCATAGCGGCTTCGAAACGAGGAGCATCTTCCTGGGAGATGCTGTACCACTGTTTAGGAGCACCGAAATGGATGTAATTGATACTGTAAAGATCAACATCCTCCAGATGCCATGCGAAAGTAGCCTTCCACATTCCTAGGTATAGGTAGGCTGTGTTGACTCCAGGAACCTTCTGGCCCAGCACATCTAGCAGATTTGGAAGCTTTGCAACATTCCATGAAGTTGTCGACTCATCGAACAAAGAGCCAGGCATGTCTGCACCATACATTGGGTTATTGAACATGAGAGATTTCCAGTATGCAGTCTCAAGTTCCTCGCATCGTTCAGCCGTATAGTCATGATTGTCGTGGATTCTATAGTCGAACCCTTCGAACGCCGTCTCGTCAACTGAGTCAACTGTCTCGCCCTGATTGTTCTTTCGTCGTGAAGAAACAGACTTGGTTTGTCGCCCCTTAGGCTTTGCGGCAGGTAAAGATTCACCCTCGCTCAGGTCCTCAGACTTAGTCTCCACAGGATTTGATTCGGGCGACACTGGGGTCGGAGGACCTTCGAGTTTGGATTTCTCAGAGTCGTCGGCAAGCTCTTCTTTCACTTTCGTTTGAGCAGTACGTTTGGGGGGTCGACCAGGCCGGCGTCTCTGGCCATCAGAACGTGGGGTAGACTGGGGTCGTGGGGTTGAAGCAACTCGGGTCGCACGTTCCTGTTGATTGCGACGTCTTTCTCCGCGGCGAGCCGGTGGTTGGTGGCTTCCATCCTCGCAAAGGCCTTTCCACTGGGGCAGATTGTATGAACGTTGGCGTTCAATATTTGCCTGAGTGTAGGTGCCGTGAGACCCGTGGAACTCCTGCATAATGGGATTCTTGACACGAATTGACTTGACTTGTTCGTCCAATGGCTGTTGTGCATCGAGCCTTGACAAAAAGCAACGTTTAGTACAGGAAATTTCCTGAGGCCATGACGTTGCGCCATAATCACTCACCATTCTTTCGGAGGTATCACTTTGACAATTCCTGCCTGCATGCCATACTTGTCGATCTTGTTGACATATGACTGGAAGTCATGGAATTGGTCCATTGTCTGAACGAGATAAGTATTCCAGAGCATGACGTGTTTGCTAGTTGATGGCTACTCACAGGCTTGAAAACGGGGATTTTACCACCCCCGTAATAATGATCGGGCTCGACATCATCTTCCTCTTCTTTAGGGGTCTCTTCGACCTCTTCCTGTTTTATGGGCATGTCGTCATGCGCAGCCGCGGACTTGGCATCGAGCTCAAGATCTGATAACTCCGATGGAACTCCTTCGGGCGCATCCTTCTTTCCGTTGGCGCTGTGTGGTGGTGTTATTGACACGGAGACGAGTTGTGGCCCAGAAGGGGCTAGGTGTGATTGCTCAACAGCCGCCATGATTTTAAGGACGACTGATGGGATCGAGTGGAGAATATTTGGTGTCTAGGTGCCGTCGTCGATGAAGCGACCGCTGATCGACGGCGAGAAGGGCGTAGTTCCCAGCGGTCAGGGGAAGCGACTGAGGGCGAGAGCAGCTGTGCTTAGGTAGATTCGGCGGTAATTTGCAAGAGCCCAAAGGATGCTTGACAGGGGAGCTGTAGCCGCAAGGCTAAGGGTATATGGGGTTCAGGCGTGATGGCGCGATAAGCTCTGTTCGGAGGCTCTTTTTTCCAGTAGCGGGAGAAAGGCAGAAAAAGCAACGGTGTTAGTCGGGTGGAGATCGCCAATCAGAACGACCGTGGGAGGCCCGTGTGTAATGAGGTCAACTGGGGCCCAAGGGGGAGAGGGAGAAGTCCTGGGGAACACAGTAAGAACTCGTCTGCGAGGGGTTTCTAACACAGTGCCCTTAAGCCTGTATTGAAGATTGAGTCTAGTAGAAGGAAAAAAGCAAAGTTGCGCCACGGAGTTCACCAGCTTGAGTTCATGGGAAAAGACGAGCACAGAGAGCAGCAGAGTGGGCCAATCATGCAGGTGCTGGGGTGGTTCCAAGGTGGGCCAGCGCACGATGGTCTGACACTGAGAGGCAGGGGCAAGAATCAGGGCGATGGACTGGGGGAGATGGACGAATGAGAAGGCACAAGGGCAGCAGAGAATGGGGCTTCCATCAGACGGGAAAGGTGGAATTGGTTGCCTCCAGGAGAGTCCGGGAGTGGATGTGTACGACCCAGTGTACTCCGTACATCTGGTGTCGGATAAGAGCGCCCGATTATTCAAACCCCCAATCACAGGAGAGAAAACTTACACTGCTACTCCGACTCGAGCCAGGTATGTTGATTCTTGAAATTAGAATACACACAACGGCGCAAAAGGTGATCTCGATAGTCGCATCTCCGTGATCCGTGCTCACGTGCTCACGTGCGATCATATGATCTGACATTACCGTACGATTTTTACAGAGCGCCGTAGTTGCAGACTGTATGTCATCTTGCTACGGAGTGCAGAATAGTAGTACTAGGTATGCACATGGAGTACGGAAGTACACGAAGGACGATTGCTTTGGTTATCATTGAGCACAATCACAGATTATCTCTATATAGATATTTTACAAGCGGAAAAGTTGGCTATCTTCATGCAGACGATTTGACGTAAGGATCCTCATGGTCGCTATCGGCAGCTGTCGTTTCCCACGCGTAATAATCCATGTACAGCAACCGTATGGCGGCAGGTTTCGGATACCACCGGCCTATGATCACATCCAGGGATATCGATATGTCATGCAACATTCCTCTATGTTTTTTTTTTTTTTTTATCAAGGCCCCTGGATACGGTAATAATATGAGATACCTGCCACTAGGTCAGATTCAGTTAATTAGAGTCCAATCATTTTTCGCCTGTACGTAGTTCATTATAGACCATTCCGTACGGGGTGCCGAGCAAGTGTCGAGCGCCGACATCGCTCGCCGCTGTCGATCTAGCCCCGTTATAGATCTCCCGCACAGCGATCAACGGGTCCGAAAGTTAGACGCACGCACCTGGGGATGTGGACATACGATGTCAGCACGGCCCAAACTATTTCCACAGGCAAGCATCGATGTGATTGGCAAGAGCAAAATCGGTCTAAGAAAGAAGTAGATGAGGATGCAGGCGCGTCATTCCTTTCACTTGCATCCTCTTTGATTAATTTCTAACCCGTTCCATATTTATAAATTCCGAAATCTATTTGCCGTGTACCTCATGCTCCATTTTACCATCCAAATTAGCATATGGCTCTACCACCTCCATGCCCCGTAATCTCTCCTGTTCAATCCGCTCCCAAGTCCATTCTTCTGTATTCCAGGAATCTGAGTTGGCCTTCTTTTCCTGCTCAAGCGCATCCCGGTCCAGTATCTGGTTCTCGCTGAGCTTGAGCACCTCACGAGCCAGCGACCCATCAACGGCACCTGTGGCTGTGATTCCTTCTCCGCTAGCGGGTGTCCCAATTGCAGAAGAGTCCACAGACTCAGTCGCAGCACTTTCCAACCGCTCAGGCAGGAATCCACCCGTGCGTAGGATGCGCTCCGGCGAGACTGTCAACCGGCCCTTCTTTACTACATACTTGCTCAGTGCGGTCGCCAGAAGTGTCTTCTCGCCGCCGGCCTTCTTCGCGGGTCGCAGGAATGCCGTCAATATGTACATCCACTTCTTATCCCATGCAATGACCCGAGATTGCATTTCATACTTCTCGAAGGGCTTGATCTCGCGCTTGTAGGTGCAGTATACGGAGCCAAGGACAACCATAACTGGTAGTGACCGCGGAGCCTTCTTGCCCTCCTTCTTGCTTGCCTCGAGGAATTCTTGATCCAGCTCCTTGCTGACGAGACCAACACCAGGGCTGTAAAGGCGGGTAACAAGCGCCGTACGTCCGACATCCAGGTCGGTGAAGTAGGTGCTGTTGGACTTGTGTAGGTTGTAATCAGTCTCCATCAGTGGTGTCCGTGACATGACGCTGCAGGGCACAAAGATAGGATGGGTCGGCTTGCCCTGTGCGTCTACAATCGCATGGCCCTTAGGAAAGAAGGGGGCATTGGGCTTGAGACGCACGTTTCTCACGAAGTGATACAGCAGGCGAACCTGCAGAACAGTTAGTAAGATCGTACAACACGGTCTACTAGGAACCGTCTCGGGTAGTAGCTAAACCCATCGAACGGTGTTCTCAAGAACTTACATGCCACATAAATGGGAGATTTTTCAAATTAACGAGGGCGAGGACTATGGCAAGTGTTCGCCATGTGGCGAGCGACGTCGCCGTGGAAAGCACGTCGCGCATACTTTCAAATTGGAAGGCTGAGGACAAGGCTGACATAGCACTCTATGAATCAGGGACGACAAAGGGAAATTGGAACAAGGGTATGAAAAGGTAGGCTAATAAGCGATCGACACGCCGTTCGTGGCCGGAACAACAAGCGATCGTAGAATCATATACCCCAGTCAATCCTAGGTGGATTTAACTGATCCGGTCAGGGGTATGAATCTGCTACCCCTGACTGCTTCAGAATGAATTAAGGTAAGAGGAGTATGATAAAGACTTATAAAATCACAAGCCGGGGTCGTACGGAATACAATAGGGTGAATCTGCACGCAGGCGGGTCAATCTCAAGTTCACAAATCACAGGCCTCGCTCGTTGTGATATTTCAGCTGAGAGCAAAAGGACCGAGGCTATTGCCGCACGTGATGGCTGAGTCATGGCTGGTTTCTAAGTTGCGCATAAGCCGACATTATGTACAGGATAATTAAAATGGCCATTTAGATGCTCAGGATAAGAAGAAGCTGGATCACTGGCTGAGTGACGTCAAAGTACTTCATCTGGCGCTGGAAGCAACTGCGATTGCGACCCCGACGGCCGCCTGGCGCTACCCTGGTCAATTTTCGCTCATCAATTCGGCCCCCAAGAAAATACTTGAGGAATGGCAGATTTTGCTGAGGCTTCAGAGGCCTGCTAGAGCTAAGAGAATGTTTCTGCTTATGGCGAACCAAGGCAATGAATGAAAGATCCAGTCATGGTTGAAAGCTCATCCAAAAATATCCAGGGATATTGTATACCTAGGTAGTTGCCGAGCATCCCCGACGCGATGTTGACGTCTATGGGAATCTCACATACTAGTCAATAGGCTGAACAATGTTAAACAGGTCGTCTCCTTTGGGCGAAGATGCATATATAATGCTGGATCATTGGGGTTAAGCAGTACACTTCCAATCTGCAGTCCCATCAGCACCCTAATAAATACAATCATACCATTATCATCTGTACCTCCTCACCATCGGATGTAGATTTTTAGCAGATATTTAGGTAGCAAAACTACCAATTCCTTTCGAACTATTGGTTTTGAAAAGCTAAGAACGCTGCAAGAAGTCGCAAAAATGGAATCAATATCCGTCATCAATGGGCAAGATTCTCTGATGATTTTCTGGCGTCTCAAGAGAGAGCCCATATACCTAGTTTGTGGGAGTCAGTGCCTATCTAATGAATGCAAATATTGGAAAAACGCTTTAGTACTAACCCGATATCTTAGAATACTGAACTTTTGGTCCTCCTGTACTTCCAAAAATCCAATCGACACCTTATTATCCTGTGAATTTTCAAACTCCCTTTCTAACTTTAGCATGTGGTTTGCAAAATGCACAAGTAATCGAGAATCCCATAGTCCTTCGCGATGAGGCCATAGTTCGAGAAGCTTTAGCGCCTGTAAACGCAGTTTGGAATCAGTGCACTTCCACGTAACGTAGAAAAGCGAGGCATTAACGCCCATATCAAGAACTAGAGTCGGTCGTGAATCATCATTGCCTTTGAAACTTCCCGAGATCTGGGCGCAGAGTTCCACAATCTCATGAAACTCATTCATATATGATGAAAAAGCATTGCGATCGTCTTGGCACAGAGCCGTCTCAAGGACGATGACATAGACTGTGTAATGCACGTGAATGACTTTGAGCCCTCTTTGGTCTTTGTCGGTTTGCAGACTCAGGGTGTGCGACTCTGAATAGGCGAGTCTTTTATTGAACTGTTCAAATTGATGCCTGATGTCTTTTTGCATTTGTATCAACATTGTTATTTTGTCATTTCGAAGCCCTTCAGTGACAAGCTTCTTTTCCATAGCCAACAACACAATTAGTCGGGAAATTGCACTCTCTAGAGCATTCCTAGCTTCGTACAGCGTTGGAAACCCATATTCAACATCTGATCCTTCGATATTGAATGTGAATGGCGTTGGATCGAGACCATAATGGTAACACTGGTTCTTAAATCGCATCAAAACAGTTGCAAGGCACCTCCTCACCATGACTGGACTCTTTGTGGTAACTGACGCGTGATCTTCAGTACTGGTATGTTCTTCAATGATAGCGATGCCTTGCTTTATGTGTAACAGTGCTTGATCATACTGCCCGCGCATCAAGTCACATATGATGAAAAGGAGACAGCAAACAAGAATAATCTCGCAAAGCTTTGGATCTTGCGAATACCGCCTCTCGTTGAGAATCGCCATTGAGCGGCCATACTGCGACAAAGAAAACCTATGACGCTGAATAGCAAGATTTTCTCGAGAAAGGGGTGCCCCACGTATCTCAATATCCTCGTGTAGCGCGCTGACCGCCACTAGAGCATGGCTCACGGCTCGGTCCTCATGGCTTAGTGGAAGAATCAGTTCCGTCCAAATGCGAGTATTGAACAATCCAGTCAGATTGGGTACAGTCATGTGTTGAAAAAATGCAAAACCTCTTTTTTCTTCTGGTCCAATGCCGGGGTTATCTGCGATTCGTTGAAGCGCCAGCGACGATCTAACATTCCGATGTTGCTTCGTCAGGATGCTCAAGCGGACATCGTCATATCCTTCACATTTGAATCCGGAGACAATGCATCTTTTACATGATCCTGGCGTTTCATCGCACTTGACATGTCGAGCTCTATATTTCAAGTCCTGTTAGAGGCCGACCAGGTGAAGATGTGGTGTTCTTGATGTTGACAGACCGGCATGTGCGGCAACCTTTTCGGGACCGCGTCTGGTATGCTTTCTTCCGCATTTCCAAGATGACTTGATCTTATTTAGTCACAGTCTTTGAGTAATTGTTGCCAAGCAGATGGTCCGAACCCTATAAAAGACTTATAAGGTTATGTACCATGAGGGCGGATCGGCTTTAGGGCTTCGGGTCGGTGATATTCAGCCGTAGGCCATACCCCGTGTACATTAACAAGGTGGGCTTAAGCCTTGGAAATGTGTCGTGTTGGCAGCCTGATCTCCCCTTGGTTGCATTAATAATAGTAGTGCGGAGTACTGCCAAAGGTTAACTAGAGTAAAGACTTAGGTACTCTAGTTCCACAATTTAGGTGACCGATTTGAGACATGAACCACTAATCTGGCCGCCTGGTATCGCAACAGAGTGGGGTCGGCACCACTAGACTAAAAAAGGTGCACATCCTTGTATTTTAAGGCTGATTCTGGTTTACACATGATACCAGCTGACAGGCCCCTCGCAAATCTGCTGCCGTGGTTAGTTCGACGATCTCCACTAATGTTTCTGTTTCAAGAAGGCGTCGAGCCACTTAACAATCGAGAACAACAAGTAAAACCAGACACACAGGGCTGACTCGCAAAAGCTAATTTTAGCGTGCATTTAGATTGCCTCAATTTCATCATGATTTTTGTGTTGGCTGCTGAGGAGTTAAGAGCGGTGTCTAAACGTCATTTTACCCCGGGCCTTTTTATAGCATCGGAGAACGTGAAATTGCTTGTACTATTCATGTCCTACGACATCAGGTATATCTGGTCGATCATGGGTTATGGGAGTCCTAATTTTTTTTAAAAAAAAAATATAACAAAACATGCCTTGGCTAGGCTCCGGGTACAACCTTGGAAAATCTGCCTGTGTTTCATCTGCTTCCAAAGGTTATGTTGTTCATAGACCCATTATTGACACCCATCTGGATACCATTATTCATCCCGACAAATTTCACATTTATAGACTTATCCTCCTTCACGATGGCAGTGGTGTCTCTGAGACTCGACAACAAGGTTTCAATCATGATTTTCGACACATCAAGTGCTTTCTTTTCGTCCCTTATTTGAATACGAGCGCTCTCCAAGTCTGCAGCTGAATCTTCTGAAATTACCAGCTCCTGGATACGAGCACTTAGGTCCGCTTCTTGTGCCTCTACCTGCTTTCTAGCAAGTAGGGCTTCTTCTTCTTCTTTCGTGGTTATGGCTGATATCGTTTCCTGCCCATGGCTCTTTTTGAGAGAGTGATGGCTGTAGTCAAGGCCGTTAGTTTCTCCTATCAAAGATCAATCAATTCCTCGGGCACGTACAGCGTTGCCAAACTGGCTACACAAACAATGCTTATTTTGAAAGCCTGTAGCTTCCCCTGCATAGACTTCATTTCTGAGCTTTTAAAGAAGCCAATATGAGGTCGGTCGAGAACAGATAGTTTATCACCAGACGAATGCCGTGTCCAATGTTCGATTCTGCCTCTGAATGTCTCGCACGTTTGACCGCAACTTTCGATGACAGATTCTGCCTCCGCCGTAATATTCGAGTCGATGCTATTCCAATCATTATGGCTGATTGAGCTTAGAGACGTTATAGATCGCTGCACAGATCTCAGCTCTTCTCTGAGGGCCAAGACATTTTCAGGCGCTTGTTTGATTTGGTCCAAATCTTCCAATAGGACTCTGATTCCGTGCAATGCAAATGTAATGAATCCAGTCACGCCTGCAGCGACACTCAATGGGTCAGTCATTATAAGCTATAGCTATTGCAGATTCGGAGACAAAATAGTTGTTTTTATCACCTATTTTACATGGCGGGGTCTCGGAATCACCTGATCTTCAACGTGTCGGGTAGCACTGCCCCAGCGCGAGCATCGCAGCCTATCGCGAAAAGCTATTATTAGAAAATAAGCTATGAACTGTTGGGTCAATATTTTGTTGCACATTCTGCTAATGATGAAGTCCTCGCACTCAGAATACTCAATGCTACAATACTACAGCCTGGAGATATCTTTTAGCGACTGGTCATCCCCACTACTATATTCCCAACTAGTATGATCAGACATGAACAATGTTTATCTGCTAAAGTGAATAGATTTAATGGTAACATGATTAATTAAGGCGAATAAAGTAGTAAATATCTCTCAAATCCACCTGAACAGCTCAATGTGAGTGAGTTCTAGAGTAATAGCTTTGCTGAACACATCGGACTTGATCATGGACCGAAGAGTATTCGTTGTAACACCCAATCACAAAAAAAAAAAAGAGAAGAGAAGAGAAGACAATCAAAATAATCCACTCAGAGATCTTCATCCTATTGAATGATAAGTCGCACCGTAGATGTATAGATAGTGTTCGGGCTAATCACTATTCACCAAATTTCAAAAAGACTCAAATTTTACAAAACTATTTGATACTATACAGGTATTGGCCCACCCGGTTGAAGATTGCTACTGATGTAAGTAATTATTATGTCAAAAAAATGAGACCCTGCATGAGATGTGGCTCATTTCACGATTCCACCGCCATTTGCCAAGGCCAAATCCGCAACCCGTCAGTTTCCATCAGCGCCAAGAATCGAAAACTGACTTATTCTGCGCTAGATACGAATTCTGGAGGGCCAAGCAAATTTCAAATGCGACAGACAACAGCCCAAATCTCTGCCGAGAGATTAAGGTCCTTGGCCGACATAGGAATTTGGCTCTCCGCCCCAAACCAGCCACAGAACAGCGCTCGATAATACCTAAAATCGGTATAGCTTCACAAGTCTAATCTCAGCCCTGCCTTCATGACAAGCCTAAGTTGAGGACCTAATTTTTGGATCTCTATATAAAATACTTGAAGTCGACATCTTCTTGTCTATCTTTCATCACACAACTCCTCACTTTAGTCTACGCAATCGCACAGGCAAGAGCAAGTCCATTGGCCCCTTGCATACTGTAAGAAATTTCATTCCTATAAAACCTCTTTTTCTGGATCGCGTCAACATCATTATATTAAGAAAAAATGCATTTCGCCTCATATTGCATCCCTTTGCTCGCTGCAGCTTTGCTCGCTTCGGCAGCACTGAGCCTGCCACCACCTGCAAGCGTCAGCACTGCCCAAAACGACCATATCATGAAGCCCATGGTAAGACGTAGCTCTGCCAACATCCTTGCTCGCTCTTCTCGCTCGGATGACGATTGTGATAGTGATGAAAAGAAATGCGGAAACCAATGTGTCCCCGATTCCTATGTCTGTTGCCCAGACAATGTTTCCGGTGGCTGCCCCAAGGATGACGAGTGTCAGAAAAATGATGACCGTTGGGGTTGCTGCCCAGAAGGCAAGAGATGCTCATGGGACGATGATGACCACGAGAGCTTTTTGGATAAAGTTGGAGATTTTGGTGACGATGTCAGGGACGGCTGGGATGATTTCTTGGGTAATGAGGGTACGAACGTGAAGCCTGAGTTGGTTTCAATTGTGGCATTGGCTGGCTTTGCAGCCTTAGCAGGCTTTGCTTAATTGGCCTTCACGGATGTTACCTACTTTAAATCAGTACCTACCTAGGTAAGAGTATAGTAACTATTTGATCAGCGCTATCACGAAGAATGTGTTATGACAACCTTGGAATCATGGCTCATTTCACCCTGTACCTACAGTTATTACTACTAGCAATCATACTTCAGTCAAACATCCCAAGGTCTGCCGTAGTAATAATTCTTTTTCAGAATTAATGTCAGGGAGAAGCGGAGACTATCCCTAAAATTTGAATACAGCCGGACACTTTTTAATTCAAACAAATCATTCGAATAGCTTGACCATAAAGGAATGACAAATGAATTATGTTAAGTATAA
>MWPW01001207.1:0-35144 GCA_002153405.1 Mycosphaerella populi pn0402
TTTTTTTCAAAGAATATAAAGTACCTCCTGAATAACAAACATCTCCATTCGACCTGAATACTGTAAACTGCGTTGTTGCGCCCTGAACCGGACGGCCGCGGCCCATTTCCGGCGACGGGACCCACATCCTCGTTCTTTCTCTGAACTGCGTTTTGTCTATAGCTCGACTTCCTACTTAAGTTTCATGACATGAGCATCATGAAATCCGTGTAGTTATATCGCTCCCTGCATTCTCGACCATACCATCTGACGTTTGAAATGCTAAGGCGCCTCGATGGCTTCCACGGGCGACGAACGGCCGTTCAAACGCGCCCGCCAGGCTTGTGAGCCTTGCCGGTAAGAATATGCCCCGTCATCTTCTACCGGTCTCATTTTAATAGGATAAACCGTGGGACACAGACGAAAAAAGTCTAGATGCCCAGGAGAAAAGCCCATATGCTCTTATTGTGAGCGGCTTGGCCAACAATGCGTGTATGCAGGGGAAGCATTGGAGGAAAGCTCGGATTTCGCGAAGACCATGGTCAGTATCCTGGATCAAAGCTTCTTTCACATTCTGACAGTCTCTATAGGACGCACGCGTCAATCAGATCGAGGGTAAACTCGACCAGCTGATAGAATTTATCAGGTAGGCATAAGGGAAATCGATGCTGCGTTTGGTCAAACTCTCACTCTATAGTAGCACCCAAAACCAAGGCATAGTGGATGAATCGCCTGTAACGAGGGCTTCACGGCAGGTGGATGTAACACCTGCAACCCATTTTCCCGCCTACGGAGGCCATTCTGCGTAAGTCGCCCTCTTTCCCTTGGTGAGCAAACAGCTTACACCTCAGAAGGAACACATCACCAGAGCCATCAGCAGTCCAGCACTACTTGCAATTCTGTAATTCACAGCCTCTACCTCTTTTCCCCCATGATATAGTCGCTGCAACCCTGGAGGCCCGAGATCTAGAACTTGTACTTTGTCTTGAAGCATTGGGTATCCGCTTCAGCAGTGGCGGGATATTGGAAGGAGAAATAACAAGACAAATACAAATGAAAACAGAAAAGGCTAGCAAAGCTATCATGGCACGCCTACTAGATGGCCGTGTTGAGTTATCGACTATCCAGACATTGTGCTTGCTAAGCATGTTGGAATTCACTGGTGAGAATTCTGATATTGATGGGTTTCACTAGCGACTAACGTATGATATCAGCTGGAAACATCATTCGAGCAGGATATTATGCAAGAACAGCAGGCTATCTCATGGAAAACACTAGATCCGCAAATTTGGACTTTCTCAATAAGCTCGACACTGAGAAAGACGAACGAAAACTTTGCCAAGCTAGCGTAATAATGCTCCACAACATTCAGGGGTCTTTGAACGCACAGCGACTTGACGAGATGACAGCTATTCCCGGGAAGAGAACCCTTCAAGCCCCGTTATTTGAGGCCTTGGCCTCGGGAAAGGTTCCAAAGGTTCCAGGAAGAGCCTCCAAACTAGAAATTGGTATTGTCACGGCAAATATGTACACAGCCGAGTTGTGGAGTCTTGCCTGCCAGTATGCTATGAACCCAGTTAATGTGGATACCCAGCCTCCATGGTCTCCCACATCGGACTACTCAATGATAAACTACTGGCATACCGAGCACGAGAGTTGTATGCCTTTAAGGTTCAGACTGCATGCCAATCGTTTCTCTGATTTTTCCTTGGGAGACATACAAGTCCATCGCGACTACTGGGGTCCATGGTTTCTGTTCCAAATTGGTTGGCATGCTGTTCAGTGTCTGCTAAACCACCCATTTCTTCTTTCCATGCGACTAAGGAATTTTCGAGGGACAATGCCTCAATCATTTCTCCGTAGCTCCTTTGAACAGCTCACGCTACACTCTGGATGGATTGTGCATTTTCTCGAGCTCATTGACGAAAAGGGCTTTGAAATTTCAGATCCTACCATAGGTCACTGTGTGACTATTGTTGCTACTATTTACTTGCAACATAGCTTTGCGGAGGACCAGACATTTAATAAGAAAGCGCAGACGGGATTTGATAAATGCATGAGGTTTCTGCGTTACATGGGCAGGCGCTGGCCTCATATAGACAGACAAGTAAGCTCTGCTCTGGAAGGATAATCTGAAGTATCGGAGATGCTAACTTCTAATCAGGCCAAACAACTCGAGCAGCTTCGCGACAGTATATCCCCCGGCGGAATTTTGACCGAACGTGACGGTGCAACGAGTACATCGGGTACAATAGACTCGGGCAACAACCGGAGACGTTCTATCAATCTTCAGCTACTCTGGAAGGTCCTCGTCTATCCTCATGCAAGTCAAACCACGAATATATCTGAGGACATATTTGGACCAGTGCTTTCCAAAAGCATAATAAGCAGCGGCAATATGCCACAGGAAAGCTTGATTCCAGACTTTGCTCTTATTGGATCCACTGGAATTTCAGGACATAAGACAGTGGTACCAGAATGCGTCACATACCCCCCCGAGCAAACTGAGCATCAGCTTCTTCCTTCCATGCCGAATTCGATACCCGAGCCAGCGAGCACTTATCTGGGAACTACAGCTGGTGATACATTACTTTTGCAGCTGCAAGGCTATGACAGAGCATTTGAGGACTGGCTTAGCTTGAATCCTTCCTGACCGGATATAGTCGTAGATCGACGGGCTATCCGGTACACGGCCCGATTCCGTGATCTCCGGATGCCAAGAAGCCGGGACTGGGCCGGGTTTAAGGTCATATAAAATTTTCTAAAAGCAATCAACTATCAACTCATTTATCGTTAGATTATCTCGCATAATCAGTCTTGAAACGATATGCCATACTCTAAGAGCGATTCTATTCTCATCGTGGGTGCTGGTGTATTTGGCCTGTCCACGGCACTGGAATTGAAGCACCGCGGATATAGTGATATCACGGTTCTGGATCGATACACACCCCCTGCAGAAGACGGGAGCAGTGTGGATATCTCTCGCATTATTAGAATTGACTATGCCGATCCTTTATATTGCCAGATGGCACGGGAGGCGTATGATGGCTGGACGACTGAATACAAGGATCACTACTACGAATCCGGCTTTGCACTTCTATCGGAAACTCCTAAAAACGATTGGATTGAGAAATCAAGAGCCACTGTTCTCTCAATCGGAGGGAAGGTGGAAGATTTGAAAGACGCGATACAACTAGTCAAGTCATTCCCAAACATCCAATCCAACCTCTCCGGCATGAATGGATACTTGAACAGGCTTGGCGGCTGGGCAAATGCCGCGGGTAGTATCCAGAAGCTCGCATCACGATGTAGCGTGGAAGGTATATCGATAATCTCAGGGCCTCGAGGAACTGTGACCTCTTTGCGACGAGAAGGTTCTCGAGTAATAGGAGTGAATCTCCTCAGTGGTGGACATTTGCTTGCGTCGCAAGTCATTGTCAGCACAGGCGCATGGACAAATCGGCTCTTCAACGTTGCGCATGCTGCATCGTCGTCTGGACAGCCAGTTGGATTTATTCAACTTACACCAGAAGAAGCTCGCTCGTTAGAGAACACGCCTGTCATGATCAATTTGAGCAGCGGAGTGTTCTGCTTCCCGCCCACTCCCGGCTCCAACATACTTAAGCTTGCACAACATGGCTATGGGTTTGGCAATGAAGTCACTGTTGAAACGAATGGCTCTAAGCGAACGATATCTTCTCCAAAGTTCGAAAGTAGTAATGCACAAACAGGGTATCTTCCCGATGATGCAGACAAAGCCCTACGCGAGGGCCTACGCAGATTCTTCCCTAAATTCGCAGACCGGCCTTGGATGAACCGCCGTCTTTGCTGGTATACTGATACGCCGAAAGGTGATTTCATTATCGACCATCATCCGGATCTACAGGGCCTTTTTGTAGCCACTGGCGGAGCAGGACAGTAAGTCTCCCCGAGATTAGGATGCACAGACATGCCCAAGAAGTTTAATGTTGACAGCTATTGCAGTGGCTTTAAATTTCTGCCTATTCTAGGAAAGTACATTGCAGACTGTTTTGAAAACAAGGCGCCGGAAGAATTGCGTCAGAAATGGAGGCTAGCTCCAGCCCCAGGTGACTCTCGCTCATACACTATGAAGGGCGACGGAAGCCGTGCTGGCCCCCCACTCCGAAACCTATCGCCAGAGGAAAAGGCAAAACTGTGAGTCTGTGGATTAGGGCTCGGACAGCTCTATAAACAGGTTTGGGAGATTACTAGTCCGATGACCCCGAAACCACATTTCCCCACACTGGGAGCCACATTCCCCATACTCTTGGGGTAGGGGCGGTTTATTGTTTTCGAAATATGGATATGATTTTGGTCTAGCACGACCTGGGCTTGAAGCATCACTGCGCGCCTTTTCTATTAGACGCCCTCAGTTCTCCCTTGAACTTCGGGGGCTCTTTTACTTGGTGTTTCCTGTCTCTAAGGAGGCTCTTTTCTACGAAAACTTGTCATTGACCCAAATCTTAGAGCTTAGAATGGAGAATCTACACTCTCGTTTTTGTAAATGCTTTTAGATGATATACAACAAGTCAAATATATTTGAACGTACGCTGGAACTGACTTGAGACTACACTTAGCTGTGTTCCAGGGTACGTTGAAATGCAACTGATTTGCCATGTAGCAGAACTCTAGAAATCTACTTAAACTTTCGACACATTGATACATACCCTGTCTTTATAACAAACATCCACCGGGACCTTTCCTTATACATCCTGGCGTACGCTCAAATACAAAGAAAGGGTATGTATCATATAACCTTGAATCTCACAACTTAAATTTTCGATTCCATGCTCCAATATCGTGGTGTCAGCAATTCGCCTCTATGAATATTCAAAATTACAATAAATTTTCGAACAATCTTTCGAACAATCACCGTATAGGTTGTGGATATGAGGAAGAAAGTGGGAGTTCACCGGAGCAGCGCGTAAAGCGGTAACCACTACCCGCCCCGACGCGTCCACCTTCTGCTTCCCGTCTTTCTTTGCATCACGTCCAGTGGCTTGTGGCTGTTCGCGATCAGAGAGCCTATTTCCAATGGTGCAATGCGCTGCTCTCCATTATACCGACTATTCACTAGAAGTCTGCTACAAAACACTGGGTTGAATCTCATCAAATTTGGCCAAAGAACGAGGTTTTTATCGTCTCGCACTAGTGTTGAAGAGTCGTACACAGTTCCAATTGGAAACAATGGATCAATATTACTAAGGTATGAATTATCTCACAAGAGAATGAAGAATATTACTCTACAGTATGGGTGATAATTGAACAATCAGTGTGACGCGCCCTGCAACAACGCACCAGGAAGGCTCCCATGACCGTGGCCAGGGACAAAATGTGATACTATATCTTCCACCGGGTCCCATATTCCAGGGCTTTAATACGCGACAAACTAATGAAAAGGTCTCTCAAGTCAATGCTGAGGATACAGAGCAATTCCTTGGTGGTCCGCTCAGCCATCTAACGTCCTCGGTGCAGCAAGTCCTGGCCACCAAGGCCTCAGCGACAGTAGTTACCATCAACTATCGCCTGGGAGGATTGTATGATTTTGAATCTGTTACAGAATCTCAAACAGATTTTCAGAACGAGGAGAGACCTGAGCAGCCCATTTCTACGGTTGCAGCTCAGCCCAGGCTCTTCCAGTTCCCAACTCCAGTGCATGACACCCTGGCCGGATTCGATTGGATCCAAAACAACCTGAAACCTGCAAAGCTTGGAGTCCTCGGTTCCCATGTAGGAGGCTCATTAGCTCTTATGCTAGCTTTGACAGAAGCACGATTGGTACATGCTGCAGCGGCAATCTCGCCCGTCTGTGACTGGCCCGGACTGGACGAATACTGCGCGGCAGAGGCACTGGATGAAAGAGCACCGACTAAAAAGCAAAAACGTAATCCCAAAAGCAAAGGACGGGCGCCATGGGATCTATTGCCTCTCCTACAGGCGCGGGAGCGGTTCTTTGCCACCCCCGAGAAATGCTTCGATGCATTTGCATCGCCCATCCTATTGCTCCGCTCTGCGGGTCGAGAGGTCCCCAAGTCTTTCCCGCAGTATCATACCGGGCCAGATTATCCAGTTCCGGTCCTCAAAAGTGCACAGGAGACTGCCGAGGGCTCGTTGTGGGACCGCGATCTCTATCCAGATATTATCGATTCGGAGGATAATGGGCTGGACAATTTGATTGACAAACAGCCTCCCATCCGCCGTCGAAAGGCACTCTCGCGTTGGCCTCCGTACGGGCTGGACTATGGTATAAGTGGCGGCATATGGTCAGGGCCAGCACACGGGGTCAGGAGGCTTCAGGTAACGCTGCCTTGGGTGCGAGTGTTGACGGATGAGGCGGCTCCCGTGTCTGCATCTGTGCTGTCAAATGACGTATCTAGGCGTTCTCTGGGCAGTCAAGATGCTGCCCAAGAACCAAGCGTTCTCGCTCAGCAGGCAGAGGAGATGGTTTCTGTTATGCGACGTGCGTGTTTTTGGGGCCAAGAGAAGGGGGTAGGGGAAAGCCGGGTGGCTTTGGCGCAGGCTGATAGTGACCTGGAAGACGATATTGGGAGATGGTTCGGGGGTATTTGGGATAGGTCAACTGATGGTGGCTAGGTGGACTGCTACTGCTACTGCGAGGATGAGTAGATCGGGCAGTTATCGTGAGCTATAGTATATTATTACCGAGAAAAAAAAGAAGTGAGTAATGAACAACAATTCCAGGTGGTCCAAAAATACCATGATATCATGGAGCATGCGCTCAACCTTGGAAACCTCTGCTGAACTTGAAAGGTTTCAGGCTCTGCAGTCTACGTACATAGAAGTGCAGACCTCGGGAGCTAGAATGTAAACACGAGAAGCTCCACATAGTGCAAGTTGATCTTGAATATGTTAGGTGGCAGTCAGCTACGATGCCCGAATTCTAGCCATGTTGATTAAACTGCTCATCTAGTGGCGTCTAAACTTACAGTATATGCTCTTTCATCTGTATTCGAACGTACCTATCCATGCTCAACCTTTTCTGGCTTGGTATGTAAGCAAAGCTAGCCTTGGATGTAGGAATATACCCAGGTTCGAGAGCGAAGGTCGCAACGAAAACGTCATATTGGGCAAAGACAGAAATTTAATAACGCACGAGCAGCTTCCATAACCAGAAAACCAGTGAGGCAATTATCTGGGTTGCCCCTGGCTAGCCACGCCGCTAGTGATGCATGGAAAGAGCCCTGGAGCGGCAACGGGTCCACGGTGGAGTATAGTTCGCGAGAATGGACTGTGTGAGCGAAGTATGTAGGCCTGCCTTCACCTCCTTGGAAACCTAGTCTAGACCATCTCGATCCCTATTCGAAGAAATCGCAGCCGACAAGCAGCTCGTATTTAGCCATTACATTCTGTAGCTGGTGATCATCTCCGATCTCATCCGCCCTTTTCGGTCTCCTGGCTTCTTTTCTCCTTCAACCTCCCCCACCTCCTCCACTCGGGCGCAGATTCTCACGATCCGGAGCACAAGGTTGGTAGAAAGGATTTTCGTTTCTTTTCTTTTTTGGCATGCACTCCACAACCCACCCCCGCCCCGGCTGATCATCGCTTGGCTGCGATTGGCCTGATGTCTTCCCCAAGATTCGTGTCTCATGCCATCGCCGCTCCTGGGCCCTTCTGATCCATTGTCAGTTCTTTCTTTTGCCGCGTTTAGCACACTTGCTTCGATGCCTGAGAGTCTGTCTTCCCCAATCATGTCTGTATATTCAAGCACGTTGTCATCGCCCCTCCTGGTCTGCGTGATGCTCGTGGCGCCTCACCCGCGCGGAGCCTCTCGGGATCGCATGACTTATAGTCCTACCCTGGCTGGTCATATCTATAAAGTCCCTCCTGCGTTCTTCGTATGCTTGTACGACCGGGCTGGGTTGGAATAATTGTGACTTGCTAGAGATCTCCGAGTAGGATAATCGAATCGCGAGGCGCTTAACGGGCTGTTTCTTCCCATTCAAAGCTATGCCCACACTGCCCACACTGCCCTCGTGCCCTGTTCAATCTCGCAAGGACAAAGACGACCCAACCTTGACGTGTCTGTCTGGACATGGGGCTAAAGATGGCTGAATTCGAACCTTTTCCAGTTTCCAACCTCTTCTCCAAGCCCGATCCAGCGGACCCATCGGACGCCCCGTTCCTCCCGTACTGGGCCCGCTGTGGCGCGCAGGTCGCCCAAAACCTACTAGCGACTTCCAACGAGCCCATCGTATACGACCACGACGACGAGGACTACCGCGACAACTGCTTCTTCTTCCCGGAGGACTGTTCGTGGACCCCGCCGGACAATTGGAGCTTGGACGCCCACCGCCCCTCCAAAGAACCTCGGGAACCTTCCTTCTCCCACTCCCCAACTGTCCTGGCCAGCCAGGGCCCAGACACCGACGCCATGCTTCCCGATCTCCCGGATATCAAGATGCTGGATTCCGAGGCTCTAGGAGATCTCCTGGAGGACAACCTCTCCACTCCCGAGATTACGACAATCCTGTACGTTCATGAACCGCCCCACCCCCAATAGTCCTAGAGCGCGCGCGCGAGCGAAAGCTAACCGCAGAGCTCCCAGTGTATTTGCGACGAACGGCGCTGTCTTTGCATATGCCTCCTCCCTCTCCTCCCGCCAACTACGAAACCTCAGCGCTACATACGGCGCCGCCTACACCTGCTATGCCAAGACCGCCTCGAGCGGCAACCTCACGGGCGTGAACCCCGCGAGCCATCCCTCCTCATACGTGACAGCACAGTCAATGTCGCTCGGTGACGTGGGGTCTATCGTCTTCGAGCTGGACGACTCCGTCGCAGTAGTGACCCGCATCGCAGACAAGGTCCTAATTGCCGCCGTAGGACCCTCCAAGGTGGACCAGAGCACAACCAACGGCGTCGACGCCGATCCCTCAGGACCGGACGGCGGAGCAGCAGACTCAACAACGCCTAACGGAGCCACGTCAGATGCTCCAGGAGGTGATTTCCAGGGCGCCCTGCTTTCTCCGAACCCCCCCGCACGGAACGGTAATATCGATGCCCAACATGAGATCGACCGGAGCGCCGATCTCGCGCGACTGGCTAGTCTGAATCTGTCGGCGGAGCCTGCAGTGCTCCTTGCGCTGGAGTCGAAGTGTGCTGCGCTCGGTCGTTTTCTTGGGCAGAAACTGCATGATCTTGAAAGTCCTGAAGACTTCTGATTTTGGATCTAGAGGTTGTGACGATTGTTGAATCCATGCAGTTCGGCCTGATAGACTGGGGCCCAGCGGGTGTTTTTTTTGATTTGTCGAGATCTAGCACAACCCCGCAATCAAGTGTAACAAGTACATGAATTGACGACTTCTTTGGGTATCATTTCTTTCCGATCTTATGCATGTGTGCTCCAGCTTGTTTGCGGTTATATTCGGACTGTGACCCCGCATAGCACGGACGTGATGTTAGATATGCGGTAGTAAATGCAGGAGACCACATTGCCACCATTCAAATTACTATTTCACTGTTGGTTCTTCATTGACCGTAGGCTATATGCCGTGTTCATATGCCGCCATCACCAACGCCAACGAAGAATAGGCCGGTAGAAAAGGCTATAGAAAGCCTTATTGACTCGAGAACTTGTCAGACGGCTTTATGATCAAGGTCATTAGATGGTATGCCGTTGTTATAAAGCCCCGTCAAGGACATCTGTACTCGGAAAGGCTCTCTACAATTCGATATACAGTCCAAACCTTGGTACTATTTCAATCTAGAAGACCCTAGTAGATCGTACTCATGGTAATATGTCTGCTTGCCAGAACTAATGAAAACCATTTTCACATATTCACGCACAGCCTGGTTATTTCCCAGCATGCTCTGATTCCCGGAACAAACTTCTCGTTGATGAGAAGCTTGCTGTGCCCTGGATCAATGGGAGCAACTGATTTACCTGAGCTATTCTTGCAGAATTATTCAGACTATTCATGTAGCACACATAGCATATATTACGCTCAAGCACTCGTGGAATAGCCAATTAGCCACGCTTCTAATATTGGGGGGAAAAAAAACTCGTCGGGTGCTATGATAAAGACTTGAGAGCTACTGGAAGTATTACGGACGAGGAGCCTGAGTTTAGGATGCTCGACCCAAATCTTCGAAGATGTGAGTTGACAGATAGAAAATGATTGATAGATGCTATTAAAATCATAAAATTCATCGTTATATGCGAATATTAGATCGATATATATTAAAGGTCCCACATAATGGGCTCAGCCTGGCTGCATCTGCGGGGGTACACTTATGTCCAAATAAGAACATTTGACATTTGAATTGAGAAACGAAAGTAGTAGTAAAGAGCAACTTGCTTCAAATTTGTGAAGATGTTCAATATATCATCCATCAGGGTTAGATCGAAACGAAGATAGAATAGTCGTCTACGACTTCTCTCCAACAGCAGTGCCACCAGGACCGGTGAAGTAGCTTCCAGAGCTAGGACTGCGTTTGGGCTTCTCAATAGCTGGGCCGGCGTTCTCGTTGCTGTCGGGAATGGGAGTCTTCACATCAGGAGCGGCGGAGGAGCCAGCTGCCTCGACGGCTGAAGAATTGGTATCAGCAGAAGAAGACTTGACATCGGAGGCAGGAGCCGCCGCCGCCGTAGCAGCTGGGGGCTCTGCCTCCTTCTCCTTTTCGCCCTCGGCGTAGGTAGGTGGCTGCTGGTTCCCTTGCTGAGAGATGCTGCCGGTGGGGCTGGTTGGGCCAGACGAGGGCGAGTTGGCAGCAACAGGAGAAGTCAGGGTAGAAGAGGCACCGGCGCGGGTGCATTCCTTGATGACTGACCACCACTTCTCGGCATCAGAAGGGCTGTGAGCCTTGAAGCTTAGTTCGGTAGTAGTATGGAAAGCGTTGCCGACCTTGCCGCTTGAAACATCCTTACCCTTGACATTGAACTTAACGCCATCAATAGCGCCGACGATACAGTCTGGCAGGTAGAGGGACAGCTCTGGGGTAGGGTCACGACGGAAATCATCGTCGTCTTTGAACTCGTGCAGGTATCGCGCTGGAGTCACAACGTAATAGCCGTTGCTGTAGCCCTTGACAATGGCACGAGAACGGCGCTCCAGGGAACCCTCAATTAGGGGGTGGGTGGCACGATGGTCTTGATTAGGGAAGTTGATGCTCTCAAAGGTGCGGGGAGGCTGGTCAGGGTTGACGAGCTTAGCATCATTGCTCACACAGAAGTTAATCCACTCGTAGTCTGGGGGGATACGCTGGGCGGTACCCAGGATCTCGGCGTACATAGACCGCTGACGGTCCATCTGCCCGCCAATGAGTTGGAAGAACTGGTCTAAGACAGTCTGCACGGTCTGTAAGACATATGCCTCGAACTGCTGGAAAGAGTTCTGCACAGCCAGAATGTCTTGTCGGTGGTTGTTTTCCTCTCCGACCTGCTTGTTGAGTCGGTAGTTGATACCCCGCTTGAGGATATAAGGGTCATTCGTGGAGTCAACTTTATTGGTCGAAGAGGCATCTAGAGATGCAGCATTCTGACCCAGAAGCTCGATATGTTTCTGTGTCAGGTTGCGTGCTTTCTCCACAGCCTTGGCTCCCTTGGCAGCACCGGAGGTGAGTTCCTTAGATTTGCCCTTGATTTCTTTGTGCAGACGATCCAGGGTGGGCAAAATGCTACCCCGTAAGTTCTTTTCGGTTTCGAGATACATGTTCACAATGCCCTATTGAAGCGGATCCATAATTAGCTTTCATCCCCTGTATTAGGTCTTGACTCTTAGTACGTACCTGAGAGTTGCCCCGCATGCTCTCGAAAAGACCAGCCATGCCGCCATCACTTGAGCTGAAATGATGGCCTTCCTTCAATGGATCACTGACAGTCTATTCCAATTGGTTAGTATTTCAGAATCTAGACATTGTCTCGGTCTGGTACATATCCACCCACCTTCAGGATCTTCTCATGGTCCTTGGACTGGGACTTGGCGACTTTGGCGTGCATGGAGATGTAGTCCTCGAGGGTTCCGCACATGTGCTTCCATGCCTGTAGACGTTCGGTCAGGAGAGTGGTGGTCTATCAGAGAACGGCAATTAGCTTCTTTGTCTATCCATGTGCCCCGCGTGATCTTCAGAGAGATCTTCGCAGGGTGATCATACCTCCCCGCCTCGAGATGATCGGGACGTACCTCACTGCTGTCTGTGTCTGGAATAGCCTCATCATCACTGGCAGAAGTACGGCGAGTCAGGGTGCTAGTCACCGTCGCAGATCGCGACGGGAGCTTGAAGTCCGTTGGGCTCACTGGGGTAGACATGGCGGGGAGCGGGGTTCTTGTTGACGCTGAGCAAAGGAAGGACAATAATCTGGAAGGCAGAAAGAGAATTGAACAATTATCGAGTCAAGCTGGGGAACACAGCAGAAATTATGTTCTTTGTTCCAAGGGCTTGATCTAGTGCAGAGGGGAGAAAAGCGCTGGCGGATCGGGGGGATCGGGGGGATCGGTGTAGGATAACCAGGTTAGGCTTGTGGTAGTTGTGGCTGAGCCAGAAATCAAGAAAGACGAACACAACGCTAGTCTGCAGACAGACTAGCAGAGAACTCAGAAAAACCAGTGGGTCGAGTAGAAAAAGTGCGACTATAGCAAAGACACATTCTTTGGCCGCCGATCGGCACCAACAGACGCCTATGATATCATTTCCGGTGTGTGACTCTGTGGCGCTCTCGACGAAGTGGAATTAGGGCAGGAGGAGCCCAATGTGCAGATACAGGGCGAGACAGCGCGTACAATTAGCAGTGCGCAACAGCTGGCACGAATCAGACCAGCTACTTATGACCTTAAGCGCCCAGGATTTCCCCTGTCGTTCCACCAGGCCGGGATTCCAGTCTTGGGGGGGGAAATCGACGCCACAGGGAACGAAAGAGTGGAGTCGTCCGCAAATGGCGGATCTAGAGCTCAAAGTTGCATCTTAACAATCCCTTTCACCGGAAATGGGTTTTATTCTTTGTACTACTACTTCGTGCTCTGCAGAGCTATGGTTTTCGAGGGAAAAAAATATATTGTATTGCTCCGTTTATATGCGTGACTCGTTCTGGGGCATCATGATTTCGCGCTGTTCGAGTCTGTAATGACACAAGTAACCATGGAGAAGATCACCATCTATGAATATCGTACCCTATCTAAACAAAACGCCATAGAAGACCAGTCGTGCTGGGAAATGCAAAAGGAACATATTCGAAATCATAGGGCGGGTGAAATGTATTGAAGCATACCAATGTCCAGCACTGGTGGTTTGGCTTTTTGGAAATGAGAAGCCACATGTGAAAACACAAAGTGGAGAGACAAGGGCCAGTAAATTATGGACTCCTCTCAAATAGCAAGAAGTTATTCATCTCTACCTCGAACGCGGGCTTGCGCTAACAGGAACCTGCGTTCGTCTTTCGTCAGCATCAGCTGTGCGTAGAGGCGTAGTTCGGGCGATTCACCTCTAGAGGGGTAGAGACGCCACTAGCGCGGCCACTGCGCAGATAGGCCTGTTGGGGAGATTGAAGAAATGGGGTTGTGGGGAGGGAACTGGCAACCACAGCATTGTAGTCGGGGAGGGCCGAATCATAAGAGCCCACCGTTGAGCGGACCGCAGTCGAATAGCTGGGGACTCGACTTAAGGTCTCAACCTCGGCATACTGTGGGTGGAAGGGAGTAGCCATGCCCGATGGGATGGCCTCTTGGTCATGATCGTCATCGGACGTCCGACGCGAGAGCTCGAGCGTATTCGGAGTATGAGCACCAGATCCCGGTCCCGACCCCGGACCCGATCCGGGACCCGATCCAGGTCCTGAGGTAGGTCCGGAGCCTGCAGCAGGTCCAAAGTAATCGAAGTGAACATTATGTTGTCGTGAGTTGGGATGTTGTTCTGGAGTGTATGGTGGCTCGTTAGGGGAGTGCCCCAGCCGGTTTGCATTAAGGTTCGTGAGTCGAGTGTGTAGTGCCGAGGGGGAAATATCGGTGTTCGTGAGAGCATTCATGGAGGCAAGGTTCTCTGTCGAAATATTACGGCTGAGAGGTCCAAATGGAGTGTTTGGTCCACTGCCTGGGCCAGGTGTTCGGTAACCATTGGGATCCAGCTGGCTGTACAGTTGATCGAAATGGTGCTCCCCATAGAGTGGAGGCGCTTGCTGAGCGGCAAATTCGTCGGCAGCTCTTCTTTGAGCTGTAGATGTCTGATCGCGTAATTGGTTGTTGTCGTCAATGGGTATGGTCGGAGAAATGAATATCGAGACTGGCAAAGTCGCACGAAGCTGGAATGAATTAGTTCGCGTTACTTTAACATATGAACTTTGCCGCGAGAAACAT
This sequence comes from Mycosphaerella populi pn0402, assembly GCA_002153405.1. Taxonomy (NCBI): domain Eukaryota; kingdom Fungi; phylum Ascomycota; class Dothideomycetes; order Mycosphaerellales; family Mycosphaerellaceae; genus Mycosphaerella; species Mycosphaerella populi. Next base: position 14,307 of record MWPW01001207.1, read on the forward strand.
ACCTCACTGATATGACCGTCAGGATTGTGCAGCTGAATCCGGAATTTTAACTTGTGTCTAATTTTGATGCCCTTCGTGTCTGTGTCCTGTACACAACGAGTCAGGCTGCTGGGCATGTCGAGATAGCGGATAAGCTGGTATCCCTCGGCCGCCTCATCGATGATCTCTAGACTTTCCTCCTGAATCTCATGCTCATCGGTTAAGATGGTGCGCGTGATCTTATATGTATTGCGAATGGAGTCGGAATCCTCAGGGTTCAGAGTCAAATCTTGGCTTTCGATAAGCTGCGATGTAACCTGTCCGATGCGCAGACCCTTCAGCAAAGGAATCAATTTGAAGTCCACCCGGATAGAGGTTCCAAACATGACAGCCTTTGTCGGGGTGCTGATGGAGTACTCGATTTTATTGGGCCAGATGTTGTCCACAGACTAGCATACACACTTATTAGTACCAATTGTATTTCGTTTTGCTTGGCAAGATAGAATCTTATATTGACTCACCATAGCATGTGACAATTCCAGAGCACTTGGATCCAGGGTTCGAATGATGCGCAGAGGCTTCCGCGCCACGATGTCTTTGGCGTATTTACGTCCGATCTCGGCCTTGAAGCGATATATGACCCACGAATCTGTCAGCCCCTCCACACTCTCGGGCATCGAGCCTTCCAGGACGACATCGAAAGGATATTCGTAATTGCCCGCAGCTAATACTTCGGTCTTGCTTTTGCCTGCATCTCGGAATCGCCAGGTCTTGTCGTAGAAAACACGTTCCCGCCATGATTTGCGACCCCCGCCGGTCGAGCTAGACGGCAAGTGCCAGCTGTAATTGGGTTAATTTTAAGATCGCGAGCGAAAGCCATAGGAATCTCACATACCATACTCGCGACATGCCGGTCAGTTCCAAGCGAATGTGCTTAATGGCGAGGGGCTCTGACAAGCAGAGCACCAACGTGCCTTTGAGATGGGCGCTGGCGGACTCATGCTCGCCGCCACGGAAAACAATATAGTCGTCGTTCAAGCTGGATAAGGGGGGGCAAGTTAGAGAAGTGCGGCGCCTATGACGAACATACCCACTCACCGAATTTCGAAGTACTTGGCGCTGCTGCTGGCGCTCCCGCCACCACTAAGAAAACTGAGGGCCATGGAGATAGCTTCGCCGCAGCTCGGCGATGAATGATTGAAGCAAAGGACGAGGAGGGAGGTGAGTCAATATGAGGAGCGAGAGATAAGGGACGAATTAATTTTTTTTTTCTCGGAGGTCCGTTCTGATCTACCGAACAATGTGTAAAGTGAACCGGACACACCAAATGGGTCCCGCGAAGTGGAGCGTGCCGTTTCCGGCAGAAAACTTGGTGGCGATACGGAGTACAGATTACAGAGGCAAAGGGCAAAAAGAAAAAGAAGTAAAAATGGAAGAAGAGGAGGAAAAGGCTGTTGATCTACTTTTACGTCATGCAATCATATGAAGGCCAACGGTTATCATATTCCTCGTGATAGGCCCCCCAAGGCGAGACACATCTAGCCCCTCCTTTGTTTCTGCGTCTTGTCGCAGAAACAGAGAACTACTTATCACGCCATCCACTCGGGATCGTCCTTCCCGCTCAACACAAGTAGATCGTGATGTTCCAGGGGGATCTGTGTGCCTGCAGGACATACTGTCGCACAGCTATCATTGCCATTCGGGCTGCACCCCACCTTCCCTTCACGCAGCTGCGTTCTGGAAAACACTGAAATAAAAAACAAGGCTGTGCCCGTGCGCTTTCGGCAGGATTATACAAGTACGACCAGGCGGTATCCTGTGAGACACTGGGACTCGTGTCGACGCAATAGTCCTACAGCAAACTTGGTGCCACCTTGATCAACAATCTATGGCATACTGTGACACTGGTCTTCATACCACGGAACTCTCCCGCGAAGCCCATGTGGACATGCCATGCGCAAGATCGGCCTCCTGCTGCAGCTGGCTTCGCAATGCGGAAGACGTGCTCTCAGAGCCCTCCCACGTCTAGACCCCATTCGGAGCTATCCGCCCTTCTCTGTGTGTTCTCGAGTCCCTGATCACTCGCGCTACGAGCGGGAACTGCTTTTGCTGAGTGGGGCGCGACGACACAGACGTCCACTGCTGCTCACCGGCCATACAAACCCAGCCTGTCTGCCCAATCTGGAAATATCTCTGCCCTCCATGTCTCCCCGATAAGCTCTGCTGTTCTAAGTGGGGCATCCAGACAGCCTCTATGAGATATTCAATTTTGCGAAAGTCCAGTGGCAACCGGGCGCACTTCATTCCGTAGCTTCGGTAAGCAGACCGAACCGGGCACAGTCGGGTTTTTTCTTTTGGTCAACGACTCGGGCAGTCCCGCGAATATCGGACCGACCTCGTCTCGGATTTGTGCATGTGGCAGCGTGTTGATACACCTGGGATTTGGATCATTGCCTTTTGCCTCTTTTCTGAGGGCTAAGAATAGATTTTCTGTAATTGGAGGCAAGGCTATCAACATCAAGTACTCCTCACAGAGATAGCAGAGGAAACGACGGCGCTCTTGTCCACTGCAAAGTCTGAGGCGTCCGTTCCAAGGTCCTCAGCTTTACTACCCTTAAGCCCGACCCACCTGGTCCAGCAGATCTCTGACGGTGAGCTAAATGAGATCGGAATATCTCCTATGGCTACATAAAACCCAGAAAAGCAGGTCCTGTTTCTAGGCCCGCGGATCATGTTTCGATGGCGGCTCCACTGCCAGTTCCGGTTTTCAGTCCTCGAAAGTACTTATGTTATCAACGCTTCATCATTCATCACCCCTGGGAAACACAATAGCAACACCCGTCTTCAGGCACACGTCTCACCGTAAACAGTACTAGGCCCTCGTGCCAAATCGACATTAACATGCCGTGCATCCAGCCTGGCCCAATAGCTCACACAGCCGACTTTAACTCACGTCGTGATTCGGCCTGGGTATGGCCTTGTCCAATCAGCAAAGTGGCATCTATCGCGGCGGCAACAGCCCGTTCGGGAGAGCCGAGTTGCAGGGCCAGGCCGAGAAGCCCGACAGAAGATTTGGGCCCAGCCTTATCAGCCCAGGGTGGAGCCTCTATGTTTGCCAATTGTCGTAGAGCAAGGCGTCACGTCCCCGTGAATCAAAACAGACATTAGGAATAGAAATGTCAAAAGGCCTGGACCCACTATGGGTATTTCCCTCTTCTTTGCAGGCACATTAATAGGGGCTTTAGATAGCGATTTTCGGTCCCATCAGCTCCTCAACGTCCCTTCTTTACATGCATATATGCCCATTGCTTTTTCTCGGTAGATCATCAGTCCGGCGGGACTTTCCTTTTGTCTCTGCTCTCCACCCGGTTTTCCCCCGATAATTGACCGTCGGCCACTTGGTCAGATCGCCGAGACTGACGGGTAAAAGGCTTTTGCGGTTTTCGGCGCCAATCGTGCCACGCGATCGCGCCACATGCTCTCTAGAAAGCTCCGATTTATGATGGGTCCTTTGCAAACATTCTCATTCTTGGCCTAGTCTCAGAAATCGGCGGAAGCACCTCATGTTTCTTATGTATCTAATTTAGTATCGTCGTTGGGTAATCCGTACTATGCAATCGTTAGCGAAATCTGCTCCTGCCTTTCTCCGCGGGCCCAGTGGGATGATTGATCTGCGACACTCACTACAACCATAGCCACGTAAAAATAACTAGTAATGAACAGCCAGCCCGTGATTCAGTCTAGAAGAAATGGCTTGAGACACCGTTGGAGGAAAAATGGATTTCGAATGAGTTCCCAACTTCCTCGTGGTGGGCAAGAAGCCTCTTCAAACATTCTAACATCCGTCTTCTATCTACTCCACCTGGACGACCTTCCCAAGCCGTTTCATCCTGAAGGATTCTTCCCTCGGGCGGGTACAGAAATTCCCCATCCAAGAATGGAATAGCGCTTTCAAGTCAATAAGGGGCGGAACTTGAGCCTCAAACCTCTACTACAAGTCTATGGGTCTATATTTTCCGAACAATACATTAAAACACTAAATCATACACTCCCTGGGTGTGAATCCTTCTCCTCCAAAGCTCATAGCAGGATCTAATTTGGAAAAATTCCCCCTTGTTAGTTCCGGGATAAGGGCAGGGTATTTCAACGAAGTTTAGTGAAATTTCTATATTTTATATTCTAGTCTTAGTCTGATAACAGCTTTGAGGTTATTTGTTATCGTCTAAAAATTTACCGAGATCTTCTTGTATTCCTATCCATGGAGATGTTTCATTGGTAGGGCGACGCATGACGGGGCTATAGAAGGATTAACATATATTAATTGAAGACCCATTACTTTTAGGATGCTCCTGAGGTCGAAATCTTGGGTGCGTTAACGCTCGAGATTAGGAGACATAAACGTGCATTGGTACCTGACTTAGAGCTTCAAAGGTATACACCTCACCAAAGGCTAGAATTTCCAAAAATCCCCGAGGTCTCAAATAAATAGTATTGTGCTTAGACACTGCCTTGGAATCATTCTAAGGTTGGCCTACTAAGAAGCAGTAATACAGACACACTATGGAAGGCACCCAAGCCAATGACTAGCCGCCAGAATTGGTATTGGTATGCTTCGTACATTCAAGAATGAAATATATCAGATTTAGATCCTAATGCTATCCAAGGATGTCAATACCAAAAGAGGACCAGAGGAAAGTACCAGTCAATAATCTATCCCTGATGTCTGTAGGTTTAAATGCCATTTGTGTATTTTCCTAATCATTGAGATCGCGAAGATTTCGGCCCCAGCTGGCTGTATCTAGACCTTCCAGCCAGCTTTCCCCCTTCTTCCATCATCTATCATCCCGAGGTCATGTCCCTAGATAGTACGTATTATTCGTTCATATTGCCTCTCGTGTCTTCTTTTGCCCTACTTCCTTCATCACTAATCCAAAGTTCATTTGCGCGATGAAAATAATGTCGCCATACAATCTATGGGTCTTATTGTCATCAAGTTTCAGATTATACAAGCTCACTTTAAGCTTATTTCCAGGGCTTCCTTCAACCACTGGCAAGGTTGAAGACCCAAACATGTTTCCCACAGGATATCGGGACATGTTCACATGGAGATATTCAGTCTTAGACCCAAGTCCACTCCAGTTATAGACAGCCACGAAGCTAAGAAGCTCTTAGATGTGTATTGAATGAGACACTTCGCCAAATCCATCGCGTCATTTTCATCGCGGAGTCTGGAAGCGATTTGGTCAGGTGAATGAATGCATGGCTCTGTATCTAGCTAGGTGAGAATCCTACCTAGCGGGCAACGACACGATGGAAGTCTTGGAGCACGGACAACAAGCCTACGCTTAAAAATGGGACAGAGTAGATAATATATCACTATCAGATTATTGGTGCAAAGGAAATCACTGTGACAAGTTTCTATATTCTCAGTGACTCCGTACAAAAGACATAGCCGCGGGATCCACTCTTGGCAACGCGCGAGATCTTCCCCTTATCGTTCCGCATCTCCATACACCTGCAACCTCGGATCAGCGTAGATGTCATGGTCCAATCGCGGACCTTGAGATCCCTTTGAGATCGAGCTGATGGCTACTGGTAGGCCTTCATTTCCACTGCGCCCTTGATCGATACTGACACCCCTCCAGTGCGGATCTGTGTTTGCGGTGACGAAGGCACCGGCAAGTCCAGCTTGATCACCTCGCTGGTAAAAGGTGTCTTCGTCACAAACAAGATCCAGCCCATCCTTCCTCAGATTACCATCCCTCCCACGATCGGTACCCCTGAGAATGTCACCACAACCACCGTCGTCGACACGTCCGCCGTTCCCCAGGAACGCACCAACCTGGCGCGCGAGATCCGGAAATCCAACGTCATCCTCTTGGTATACTCGGATCATTACAGCTATGAGCGCGTCGCTTTGTTCTGGCTGCCATATTTTCGATCGCTCGGAGTGAACGTTCCAGTCGTATTGTGCGCGAACAAATCAGACCTGGCTTCGAGTCATAGCGAAGCACAAGTGATCGAGGAGGAGATGCTGCCGTTGATGGCCGAGTTTAAGGAAATCGACTCGTGTATCCGAACAAGCGCCAGAGACCATCGTAATGTCAACGAGGCCTTCTTCGTCTGTCAAAAGGCTGTGACCCACCCAATCGCACCGTTATTCGACTCGAAGGAGGCCACTCTCAAGCCTGCAGCAGTGGCTGCGCTGCAGCGCATCTTCTACTTAAGTGATCAAGATCGGGATGGATACTTATCGGATAAGGAGATAAATGACTTCCAGACTCGGTGCTTTGGGAAACCATTGAGCGAAGTGGATCTGGCCCATATCAAGGACACCATACAGAAGACATATCCAGAATCAGTGGATGAGTCGGGCATTGACTGCCATGGCTTCATTCATCTTAACAAGCTCTACGCCGAGAAGGGTCGCCACGAGACTATTTGGATTATCCTGCGAGCATTCCAATACACAGACAATCTCTCATTGCAAGAGAGCTTCCTGCATCCACGATTTGAAGTGCCGCCGTTTGCCTCAGCTGAGCTTTCTCCAGAGGGTTACCGTTTTTTTGTGAATCTCTTTCTCCTATCTGACAAGGACAATGATGGGGGGCTGAATGATGCCGAGTTGGCATCGTTATTTGCACCCACCCCAGGGTTACCAGCGTCCTGGGCAGATGGCTCATTCCCATCATCGACCGTGCGCAATGAAGCTGGCCATGTCACACTCCAGGGGTGGCTTGCCCAATGGAGTATGACAACTTTTATGTCGCCAAAAACCACTCTCGAGTACCTAGCATACTTGGGCTTCCAGTCTTCCGACCGAAGCAATCCGTCTACCACAGCTGCGCTGAAGATGACGAGACCACGCCGCAAGCGTCGTCGTCCTGGACGAGTTGGACGAAATGTTGTCCAATGTCATGTTCTTGGAGCGGCAAGCTCGGGCAAATCGGCTTTACTAGATGCACTTCTTTCTCGCGGCTTCAGCACAACCTACCATCCCACTATCCAGCCTCGAACTGCTGTAAACACCGTGGAGCTTCCCGGTGGTAAACAGTGCTATCTAATCATGGACGAGTTAGGCGAACTAGAGCCTGCCATTCTGGAGAACCAGGCCAAACTTCTCGACCAATGCGACGTCATAGCATATACCTATGATTCGTCGGACCCTGACTCCTTTGCTTATATCCCTGCCTTGAGGGCTAAGTACCCGCACCTTGAAGAACTTCCGAGTGTCTTCATTGCTCTTAAAGCAGATCTAGACCGCACTACGCAGCGAGCAGAGTACCAGCCACACGAGTATACGGCTATGCTCAACATGCCTAGCCCCCCACTTCATGTCAGTGTTACGTGGAGCTCTATCCAAGAGGTGTTTGTGCATATAGCAGAAGCTGCAATGGAGCCAAGCACCGTGTTCCCGCGGAGCGAGGAGGAAGATGACGGCAAATGGATGTCGTGGGGCATTGCACTTGGCGCCGTAGTATGCGCAGGAGCGGCGGCGGCGATGATCTGGCGGCGAGTGAGTGGAAGCGGAGGATGACGAGTTAAATCTAGACAATAATAAATACCCCATGTTCTCTCTTATATCTTAAAAGCCATTTAGCCGTGCCGGAGTTGATCCGGAGCCCCGCCAGAAGCCAGAAAGCCAGGGCGCTTCTCCGCTCTCCCGCGTTACCCCGGTTTTCCTCCTTCTCCTCCAATTCATCCTCTTGTGCCTCTTTGTGCTTCTTTGTCTCGTTCTGTCTCATCCCGTCCTCTTCTCGTATATTACGGAGCCGACACACCGTCCCGCCTTGGGTATCTTCCAGTACATGCCACCCGCCCGCCCTCGTACATAACTGGCTCGCGCAGCCCTTTCCTCCGGAACAAAATTCGAGAACAAAAGAGTCAAGCCTATAGAAAGCTAAGCCTTAGCTGTGCCTGGCATCTGAAGAGCAATCTATAAGGCTCGTAAGCCTCATCGGCTTAGAAGACGCCACTGCGCGGTGGTCCAAAGATCATTGCGTTACACGAATTGCGAGATCTAGACCCTATACAGAAAGAAACTTTGGGAGAAACGCGCCGTCGCCATGTTGTAAGATTGACCCTGGAAACCTCGTACCTTTGGTTGGAGTTCTTGGCGCTAGTTTGCTATCGTCATCTCCGTCATGCCATGGATTATGCGATCTAATTTCAAGAGGGAGTTGCGCCGAGCACGTCATTATTCGACCTCGAAAGCAACTTCTTTGTTTGTTATTCTCTCATGAGCCTTGTTGGACTGACATTGCCAGCAGTGTTCTCCCACCCCCTCCCCCACGCTACACGATCCCAGTCGCTTACGCGGCGGGGGCGGCGAACGGGATGGCAGTCCCTGTTGTTGAAACAAACAACACGATAAGCCACCCTGAAGGTGGTTCATTACAAGTTGCAGAAGGTATGAGGCCGGAGAATCCCACGCGGTTATGCAGCGACGAGCTCGATTCCCACATTTTGGTGTCTTGGCAGATCACATTCTGATATCGCTTCTCATCCCAGGCACCTACAGTCTCAAGGACGATCTCTTGCTCGCAACACCACCCCCTCATCCCTCCGAAGCACCGATTGTGAATCCGAACCCTCTTGCAACTTTACCAACGCCCCCCACTTCCGGCGTCAAGCTTTCTTTGGTCACCCTAGACCCCCGCAAAAGGCCTCCAACATTCGTGAAAACCCCCACAATAGCGCCTCTCTTTGGCGAAGGAAACCCTGCACTTGTGCAGCCATCGGTCGCAGCGAAAGATGCATCGAAGAGGCGGAAGCCAAAAAATAACATCATCAAGAGCAGCTCCTCGTTTGTCTCCAGAGTCATTACCCACGAAACTTCAGCAAAACGACTGAGCGATCGCGACCCTAATGGCGTCTTTGCGTTCGCGAATATCAACCGCGCCTTCCAGTGGCTCGATTTAAATTCTACACAGAAGGAGGAGCACCTCACGAAGGTCCTTTTCACCAAGGCGCATATGCTGTGTCATGATATCAATGACTTGACTAAAACTTCCACTCACTTGGACATCATTATGGGCTCTTCAGCTGGTGATATCATATGGTACGAGCCTATGTCGCAAAAATACGCTCGTATTAACAAGAACGGTGTAATCAACAACTCGCCGGTCACGCATATCAAGTGGCTTCCTGGCTCTGAACACCTGTTCATGGCGTCGCATGCCAATGGTGTTCTGGTGGTTTATGACAAAGAGAAGGAAGATGCATTGTTTACAGCCGAAGTCCCCGATCAACCAATTACGCGTCAACATCCGCTAGAGGTTTTGAAATCCGTCAATTCGAAGAACCAAAAGACAAATCCTGTGTCATTGTGGAAACTCGCCAGTCAAAGGATCTCTCAGTTTTCCTTTTCGCCTGACCAGAGACACCTTGCAGTAGTATTGGAAGATGGATCGCTCCGAGTTATGGATTATCTGAATGAAGAGTAAGCGGTCTTAACTTTTCGGCTACATGACACTAACAGAAAAAAAAAGGGTGCATGACATCTTCCGAAGCTATTACGGCGGATTGATCTGCGTTTGCTGGTCTCCCGATGGCAAGTACATTGTCACAGGAGGACAAGATGATCTCGTAACTATCTGGTCTTTCCCCGAGCGCAAGATTGTTGCCAGATGTCAAGGTCACAATTCTTTCGTGTCTGCAGTTGCATTCGACCCTTGGCGTTGTGACAAAAAGACTTACCGATTTGGAAGTGTTGGTGATGACTGCAGATTACTTCTATGGGATTTCAGTGTGGGGATGCTTCATCGACCACGCGCAGTTCGTTCACCCCTTCTTTTAGTTACGGTACAAACCACGCTAATGTCCACAAACAGCACCAAGCTTCCGCTAGAAACCGCAATAGCATCATCGTTCCTGGCTCACAGTCGATACATCGCTACCGGGCTGATAGCGGCGGCAACCGTGGCCGTTCAAATTCGGAGAAGACTGAAAAACTGGACGGGGAAAGCGAAGCAGCTGATCATCCTGTTGAGCCTCGTTCTCGAACAGCTTTACTTCCGCCCATTATGGTATGTTTAAGCTCTGGTTCTATTGACTGAGAGGAGAAAATTAACATACAAGCAGTCCAAGATTGCGGGCGAAGACCCAATTTGCTGGCTGGGATTCCAAAACGATTGCATTATGACATCCTCACTAGAAGGTATTATCCTAACAAATCCCTTTTCTCCCATTATTTTACTTACCGTGTCTCCTTCAGGCCATATCCGAACATGGGACCGACCCCACGACAGCGTAGTTAGCAATGACCGCCGCCTCTGATGCGATTGCAGATAGTAAATATCTAATACAATTTTATTCCATGGGAATTACTTTGTAAAAACTTGTGCGGTCTCGAGGTCCGTTTGTCTCATTTGGCATCACTCAGAATACCCCTGCACGCTCGAAGAACTGGTGGTCTTTTACTCCGACCTTTCTTCTTTCTTGCTGTGAAGCCCAAAACCGGTGACACCGGTCTTTTTCTTTCAAATCTCAGCCCTGTTTCTTAGAAGCGTGTTCCAGAAGAGTTCCGCCCGAGCCTCAAAAATAAGGACCGCGCTCTAGGTTATCGAGTCTTTTTGTTCAAAGTTGAGTATGGCGTTGTCTAGTCATGATGACAAACAATTATTTGCAAAGTAATCCAAGAAAGTATCAATAATTATGGAGAATCAATCTCCTATCCACATACAAGGTCTCATCTCCTTATTCTTTATCTCTACCCCCAGGATCTCTACCACTACAGGGGTTTTCTGACTTCTTGCAGTTGTATGAAGCCCATCATTTCTCCACGTAAAAGATTTGCAACGATTCTGAAACCAGGTTCACACTCATCGGTCTTTCAACTTAATGCTTGAGTGATTGAAATCTTTAGCATGAATCATTTCTTACTATCAGCTTTAGAATAGTATTATCTGCACCATAATGTTCACTTTAAAATGATCCTCTTTCCCTCCTACTGCGAACCCATTCTGTACTGAAATCATCACCACCATGCCACGCGCTAAAAAAGACCGCAAAAGAGCCAGCACCAAAGCTGGTCCATCATCAGCACCGGAAAGAGACAATAAAAAAAGCAAAAGTATACCATTTCGCCCCAAAAAGGACACCACCCAAGAGGACTCCAATCCTCTATATCCATTCGCTGTTCCTGTCAAAAGAGACAATCAAGATGATCTTGATCCATGCCTCAGGAATGATCTATGTAAACTCCCCCCAGAAATCCGGATAATAATATATTCCTATGTGTTGCATACGAAAAGTTGTATAAGAATCGCACAAGCACCATTGGCTGCTCTGTTTTCGCCAACAGGCTTACGCTTACGCACGGCGATTGATAGATTATTTCTCCTAAGCAAATTGATATCCTGGGAAGCCCGACAAGTCTTTTACAGTGAAAATAGGTTTTATCTTGGGTTACAGAACAATAACTACGGGGGCGGTTTTGATTTGTTATTACAGCGATTGCAACGGTTCGAAGAGTTTATAAATACTATTGGACCTACCAACGCGGGCTATATCAGAAGAGTTCAAATAGACTGGCCAAATGTTGGGCGTCTTAGCAGTGAACCAATGTTTGTAGATGCTGCGGACCGGGAGCTATTAAATCTACTGAGAACTAAATGCCCTAATGTCCGAACGATCGTTTTCTCTCAAGTTGGACTGATACGACTGCATATAAAGCTTTGGAACTATAGAAGCCATGAGATATGCGATAAGTGTTTGAGATTTATAGATTCACAAATTCGAGCTATTCCCTCTGTACGCGAAATCTGTATTGACACACACCCACACCGGTGGCTTGGTAGCGGCATCCAACCCGACCAAACTCTTTGGATGCAATGGGTCGGCGTATTTGCAGATAAAATACGCGAACTTGGATGGAAAATACTTTGAGACAGCGTTATACCTGGCTGTCATACTAATGAAATATCGACACCAACTACAAGACAAGATCAGTATCTTGTTACCTAGGTAGGATCAACAAATACCACATGAATGCTAGAGTTCAATTTAATTTGTGAAGGATTTATTATAATTGCTCATAATTTTATTGATACCAACATATTGTTAAGTTCTTGGACTTGATTTGCTGGGATTCCTTGATTAGAGAAACTGGGGCAGATTGGTAACGCATAGATATCTAATAAATTGAAACAAATTGTCCCTTTTCCTGGATAAGAAAGAAGAAAACAGTAGTAGTTCTCTGACATGAGAGACAATCTTATGGCATTGGCCGCATAGTTAAAGTTTTGCATTGCCACTATCTTCGATATCAAACTCTGTCGTACAGAGTAAGAATGTGTCACGAAGAGCCTGATATTTCCCTTGTTAGCCCAATCCATGGATACTTACTATATTAGATCTAACGAAACAAGATACACATACCGACAGCCGATACTTCTCATTGATTGCCTGATAGTCATCTCCTGCCAACATGTCACAGAAATGACTGATAGACGGATAGTGAACAATAGATATCTCATTCCACCAATCGTCTGGTGCCGAGCCTCTTGGCCCACGCGATCCGTCTCTTTGTTCTCCCCCGGGGTTTACCACGTTTCCAACAAGCTTTGCACTGCCCCCCCTCTTACCAGCGACAGGAATGAACGCCTGGCCATATTCGTAGTAGCTCTTCTTACCATTTGGCTGGTTGAAATGGAGTAGATTGAGCATCGTAACAGGTCCATCATGTGACTTTGATAGCTCAGACCTGAAATCAAGCAATTGCGGGGAGACTTCAAGATTTTGTGAAGTAGTCTTACTGCCGCTTCTCAGTAACTTATCCAGCGCCCCTGTTAAAGGTATTGAGCTAGTCTCTCGCTTGAGGGTAGCATCGCGAGAAGAGTACGACGACAGTAGCTTGGAGGGAATTCCCGTGGTTATGTCGTAGGACTTCTAGATGAGTGGTTGGAGAGCCTGAGGGATTGGGTCTCCTGCAGCTGTATCATTGTTCTGAAGAAGAAGCATTAAATCCCATTTCTGTGTCGCTAAGGGATTGGCATCGAGTATTGTTGGATGTATTACAACATGTCGAGGCCGTGAGGCAAGAATAATCTTGGTCGTTTGCAGTTGTTTGAGTTTGTAGAGAAAGGTCTGGGTGTCCGTTTTGTGGACAAGAGTTATAAGATGGAGAGTGAGTACAGGCATTGTGTTCGGTGCGAGAAGTTGGATAGAGGTTATAATTGATGGAATCTTGAAGAGGTGGTTGGAATTGATTATCAAAATGTGGAGAAACTCAGCATAGTAGTGCGGAGAAATCAGTAATCAAATGCCGACGCGCCGAGGTCCAAAGTATCCTACGTCAACTGGGATAGTATTCTTCACACAACAACTATAATTGCAATTCATATTAGGCGGGGTCATATATAGATACCCAATCATCAGAAACATTAAATCATGTCGTAAAGACGCTGCACCATCCTGTTTCCCCTCAACTTGTAGATAATGTCGATCAAACCTCTACAGCCACCACTGCATTCTTTGGCCGCAAGTTTTAATTTTGCAATGCAACCCCATTCCCAAATCTCAACTCGAAGATAAAAAACCTCAGAGTATAAACGCGGCTAGACCCAGAAATAGACTGCCCAATTGGGTTGGAGGCATAAGCAACCCAGCCGGGTTAGAAGTTGTTGTAGCTTCGGACGTGGTTGTAGAAGTCCTTGTGTGATGTTTAGTGGTAGTAGACGTATCGCTAGTTGAGCTCGTCTTGGTAGAAGTAGTAGAGCTCACTAATTATGTTAAAAGTCAGCATCCTGAAAGCAAAAAGTCCAGTGGTTCTCAAATCCAAAATAGAACATGGAAGCCAAGATCTGGCACCATCTACTCACAACGCGTAGTTGAGCTGGCGCGGGAAGTGGAGTGGGTATGAGAGTGAGATGAAGTGGAAGTAGCAGTACTTTGGGTAGAATGCGTCATGTGGTGAGATGTATATGAATGGCTTGTAGTCATGGGAGAAGTGCTGGGAGAGGTACTGCTACTCGCAAGGGAAGAGGAAGAAGGGCTCATTGATGAAGATTCAGAGGAATAGGACATGGGTAGAGACAAAATAGAGGTGGACGCACTCATAGAAGAACTTGTCATAGTAGATGATATAGTAGAAGTAGGTGAAGAGGTAGATAGAGAGGATGATGAAGGGGTAGACGAGCTACTGGAGGAGTAAGTAGCAGTCGAGGAAGTGGAGGAAGCTGCTGAAGAGGAAGTATAAGAAGCAGAAGTCGAACTCATGGTAGCAGTTGAAGACGCTGAAATGGAAGTAGAATCTGAAGCAGAGATAGAATCTGAAGCAGAAGTAAAATCAGAAGCAGAAGTATAAGGCGTAAGGGATTCTGAGGAAGGATCCAAAGCAGAACTAGATACTGAGGCAGAAATGGATGCTAAAGCAGAAGTAGATTCTAGGGCAGAGGTCGACTCTTGAACGGAGGTTGACTGGAATTCAGAAGTAGACTCAAGGAGAGAAGTAGATTCTAGGGCAGAGGTAGACTGTAGTGCAGAGGTAGACTCAAGGGGCGAAGCAGACTGTAAAGCAGAAGTGGACTGCAATACAGAGGTGGGCTCTGGGACATAGGTGGACTGGAATGCAGAAGAAGACTCTAGGGCAGAGGCAGGCTCTAGGACAGAGTTGGACTGTAAGGCAGAGGTAGGCGCTAAAGCAGAAGTGGATTCCAAAGCAGCGGTGGATGCGGAATCAGAAACAGAAACAATAGGAATAGATGCAGTTTCAAAAGATCTTGGACTAGCAGCGCCGGTTTCCTTACCAGAGCTAGAGGCATCAGAAGCCTGCGATGGAGTCACTTTGAATTGTTGTGACTGGGCCAAAATGCCACCATTGGCTGTATCCACGAAATTGACCTGGTAACCGCCCCTAAGTTGAAAGATGTCAGTCCCGCCAGCAACAATAGGTTAAGAAGCAATGTTTGTACCCAGTGTCAACATCCCCGACTTCGCTGGACTTTATCTTATACTCTCCGCGGCTGCTGTCTACGCCAGAAGCAACAAGCTCTTGGGTGTTGGGATAATTGTTCTGATTAACGAGGTAAATATCCACCTTGGAAGGGTCCGTCCTGGAAATGGAGTATTAGTCTACTTAGTACCAATGTCAATTGCGGATTACACACGCCACATATTTCCACTTGACCGTGATTGATTTGTCCTGGGATTCTTTCTGGCCCACCGAAGGAGTGAGGATCTCAATAGCTATTTGCATTGTCGTCAGATCATTGTATCCTAGACAGTAAGAGATGGATGCAATATAATTACCTGCAACGGCAGCAGCAAAAGCCAGCAATGTGGATAGGAAAGCAATACGCATCTTGAGAAATGGCTCCGGCACTATAATGAACAAGAATTAAAATGCACTTGATTGAACCTAAAATGTAAGGATTAGGCCAAACTTTGAAAGAATGAAAAGGATCAGCGAAAATGAGAGAACAACTGAGGAGACAATGTTTTATAAGGCTGGAAAAGAACAGAAGAGCTTTTAGGTTTTGCAAGGGAGCTTTCTAATCCAATGTACCTTGATTTCTGGACTGGGATACTCGTAATTCTGCAATGCGTCATATCATCTTCTGCAGGTCTGAATGGAGCACAAGGGTCAAGATAGCAAAATTAGAAGTATCTCTGTGGCCTGGAATACATCTTTAGCTCATGGTGGCGAATATCGGACCTCAGAGTGTCCATAAGATTCGTAGGCTCCTATATGTTGATCTCAGTCCAGAATTCAATAACGAACCGGGGAGTTCTGCCACACAGCCTCTGTGTGTCTGTATTTTCAAATGGCCGCGCGTCAAAGTTCCTGTGCAGTGCCTGTCTGTTTTGCAAGTGAGATGCCTTTCTGCATACCTACAGATAACCAATCCAGGTCATTGGTCCAGGTATTTCTCCAGGGTCACCGATTCGGCCCATTTATAATCTATGATAGGCAAATTTGCTGGTCACCTGTGACTATATTTCTTATGCATGTTTTGTGATGTCTGCAGTTACGCAATGAAGCTACCTGATACAATTCCCATCTGGGCAGGCATCTAGCTCGGTACATATCAAGTCATCACCATAGATTTATTTGAACATGCACAGGAATGCACATGGAAAGGTACGTTCAAATACAAATGAATTAGAACTCATGTAGTACTTGGAGTGACTCATTTTTTAAAATAACGCGAATTCAAATTGGATCAATCCTCTACATGACTAGATACCAAGATTCAATATCATCACATCCTGATGAATCTTATTCTATACATATTACAAAGTAAATATAGAGGTAGCTTGAAGTATACGGCAGCATATTAGTAAAGATGCTGGTTAATTAAGTCGGAATGACTGGATTCCTAGGTGCAGGTCTCAGATGAGGATTATAGATCCATGTAGCACAAGGGAAAGGACCGACCTAAAGCCCCTTTCCAACTCGACGTCTCAACTCACGCAACACGGGAACACGATCAATATGGCCAGCTTATTTTGGATCAGGGGCTTCTGAGGTCCATCCTTTGTCTATATTATCTTGGCCGCCTACTCGGCACAGGACTCTCGGCAATTTTTATGTTGCTACTAGCTTTAGGCATGAACAACGAGTAGTTGCACAACATGGGTACCTTCCGGAGGGGAGCTGATTGGACGGTAGTCGGGACTAATTGAAATTTTGCAATCAAAGAGTCTGGTTGCACCTTCGGATATGTCGTGATTTTATGTGAGAGGAGTCTCTCCGTTCAGGCTTGACGCGTCTTTGTGTTCTCCGACAGCTCCATGACAACCGGAACAGTATTTCCAGGTCAGAGAATCTTGGAGTTGACGTCTAATTGTATGTAATAATGCTGATCGCTTTATCGGACCAAGCCCAACCATCCCATGCACTCGACAAAGCTAACGAAATATGTAATTGCCCGACGGGTTTGTCTTATCTTGAAAAGAAAAAAGAAAACAGGAGGGTTTGAGGTCTATTTCTGCTTTTCAAAAATCTCATTGGCTATCAGAAAGTTAGAAATGGCAATTGGGACTAAGGTACACGTGATTTTCACTTTAGCATTTGAAGCATGGCTACTCCAAAATCCAACTAGGGATATGATCGCTGTTCACTGGCGAACTTGAGACGTCTTCCGACTCGTACAAGTCCACCTTCCTTTATTTAGTTATAAGCCGAAAGCTGATCTGCTTCGCGATCTCAAGAATGACCTTTCAATTATTTAGATAAAGAGGTATACCGTCAAGTCTCAAGATTATGTGACTTTGGAATGATTATGTATATCATTGAACGAGATCAATCATTTCAAGCGGTGCATGTATGCTGCCAAGTGCAGGAAGAGGTCATTGGGACGTTGTTCATGGCCTTATTTCTCAGGCGGGAAGCAGTGATGCGGGGGAGGCGGTAGGGCCAAGGCGGCAAAAAACATCGCGAGACGCGCCGTCCTAATAATTTAATATCATGATGGGTCTTAGCTGTTGAGGGCATAATTCCCCGTATTGGTGCACTGTCTCCGGGGGCACTTCATATCCATGGACATTGGGAGATCTCTTTTCATGCGGATTCTAAATGTTTACAGCCTTGGTGCTACTCACTTCTACCCCGCCTTGAGTCACCGATTATGACATACACCATGAACGAAGAGAGTGACACTTGGGCTGTGAGTGATATTCCGACATACCTGTCGGTCCTCGATTGCATCAACTGATATAATGGTCCCTAGAATCTGGAACAAAGCTACTGCCCACCGCTTGATCCAGCCCTATTCGCCGCTATTGCCTCTGACTTCGATCTCAAGCTTTCGAGCCAAGTGGATGAGCTGCGACAAGCCCTAGATTCGATAAAAGATCTTGCTATCGAACAAGAATGTCTCCCATTCGATCCGTCTGGCACTGCCAACAATGCCGAGCCGGATTTAGTTGATCTTGGAGGTGCCTTTTCAGACCTAATGACGACTACCCAGACGGACGAGACAAGTATAGCGTCAAATTTCATTTCAGACGACAGCCAAAGCCAGATGTCCATCGAGAAAGGCAAAACGCGAGCCAGGTATACTGTCGCTGCGGACGGATCTCGGGACCTTACCGGCACGACGCTTCCCGAGAGCCTCGACTACCTACTGGAAATGTTTCCGAGCATGTCACGCGTGGACATTGAGCAGCAATTGAAAAAGAACAATGGTGATGTCAGCAAATCAATGGATGTTCTTTTAAACTTAGCTTTCTTCGATGAAACCAAAGACGCCCCGGAGGACACAAGAATCATTATTCCCAAGGGAATAGATGGGTTTGTCGCGGAGGTTGGTGCTACAGCGAAGCAACCAGGACGAAAGAAAAAACGCAACAAGAACCAAAAACCACCGCTACGACCCAAACAATACTCCGAGAATGCCACCGTTGGCAATAAATGGGAGACTGGCCAGGCAGACATTGAGTTCATCTGTTCTCGCGCATTAGACGTTCCTAAGGTCAAGGTGGCGTCTGTCTACCATGCTAATGGAGCGTCGCTTGCGGTGGCAATCCGGACCATAGCCTTAGAAAGCTCCCCCACTGCCATGTCAGAGATCAAGGACCAACCCATTACGCTGACCCAAGTGGCTGAACTCGCGCAAGAATTTCCTTCAATTCCGCAAACTACTTTGGCTGGTCTACTTCGAATAACGCGAAATATGATATCCGCGACTCAAGAACTTGCCGAAGCAATGCTCCGATCTCCCCAATCCCCCATTGAAGACCTTATCAAGCTTTCTGTGGCCCCTTTAGACCTCAATGATACGGATCAAGATGTCACAGATGCCAAAAGTCGCCGAAGAGGAAAGCCATCACACATGTACGGCTACGAAGAAGCGCAAGCGCGTGCGGAAAGTAGCTTTGCTGCAGGGAGAGTAGCCAGAGAACAAGCCGCACAAGCCGCTCGACGTGCTAGATCGAACCCATTGTATGGTGGCGCATCAGCAGTGTATCATCAAAGAGCCCAAGAACAGCGCGAAATTGGAATGCGACATTTGGCAATGGCGTCTGACCAGTTAGTGAACCAGCAGTCCTCATATTGTGATCTTGATTTGCACGGTGTCACAGTAGCTAATGCGACTCGAATCACACGGGACCGGGTTGAGGCATGGTGGGATGCACTTGGAGACTCAAAGCATGTTCGAGGAGGCGGGAAACACGTTCATGGCGGTTACAAAATCGTCACGGGTGTTGGCCTTCACAGCGCCGATGGAACGTCTCGCCTCGGACCTGCTGTTAGTAAGATGCTTATGGCGGAAGGTTGGCGTGTGGAAATTGACCGAGGCTTTCTTATCGTCACAGGGAAAAACCGGCATTGATTCAGAAGATATGTACAGATCTTGTCTTCGGAAGTTTGATTGCATATATAAAGTTGTTTGTTTCCTTTTTTTTTTTTTTTTTTTTTCATCTTGCCCGAATACCCCGGCACAGCGATGGCGTCCTGCGAGTGATATACTACAAGTTTCATAGTCTCATATGATGAATTTTTGCACTTGCGTCTGGTCCTATTGAACATATATGTGATTATGCTGATTATAGATCAACTTGAACGAGGCCCCGCATGATGACGTAAAGACCATCGCCAATTCTGGCAGCTGCTGATCGCTAATCTTGTCTTGCCTTCATTGGGATCTTTAGTCGCCAGCCACTTATAAAACAAGCAGACGCCCTCATGCGATCTCAAGTCTCACGCGCAATTCGATTCTCAGCCCAACACCGCGTGTTCGCTCCCCCTAGGCAGATCGCAAGGCCTCACTCGACCTTCAATCCAAAGAACCCGCGTCTTACACCAGGAAAGACACTCCGAGCAGCTCCAGCGATCCCGTTCTTTGGCGCATTTTTCAGCTCTAAAGAGCCGAAAGAAAGCATGTCTCATCCCGATCAACGAAGCGATGACCAGTGGAGAGCGGTGCTCAGCCCAGGTTTGTTTGACTCTAAAGGACATGACCGTAAAGGCCACTGCAATTGAGTCTGATAACTAAATGAGCCGTATGAATAGAACAATTCCGAATCCTTCGAGAGAAAGGTACCGAGCGTGCTGGAACTGGCGAATACGATTCGCACTACCCATCTGAGGGCGTATATGCCTGTGCCGGCTGTGAAGCCCCTCTCTATAAAGCCAGTCACAAATTCAAGTCGGGCTGCGGTTGGCCCGCGTATTTCGATTCTATTCCGGGCGCGGTGACGAGGCATGTGGACAACACATTTGGAATGAAGCGGACCGAGATAGTATGCAGCAACTGTGGCGGTCATCTGGGCCATATCTTCGAGGGTGAGGGGTTCCCGACGCCGACCGATGAGCGACACTGTGTGAATAGCATCAGCCTGCGGTTTACCGAAGATGCTAAAGGCCCAAACGAGAATAAGGCATGATAGAAGAGGCAGTTAGTTTCTTTTCTGTAATTCCAAAGTTCGAAAGGAACCGAGAGTTTGAATTTAAATAAACAATGATAATAACAGAGACCCTGGGAGCCCGCTATGCTAGTATCGCTGCAGTGCGCAAATCGACTACACTCTATAGCCGAGACTAATGTAGCGAGTGTTTGGAAAGCACAGTACTTATAAAGCTCTACCCACGACCATATGTATGTCACATAGTGATGGTAGGATCTAGGATCAAATCCTTCCAGGTGATATACATCAAACTGCGCAGAGGGACTCTTTGCTCCTCCGTAAATAACGTAGCCTGAGGCCTGTTACCGGAGTGCCCGACCGCCACCGATGATCGCGGCCCTCCTTTGTATTTCTCCCTTCTGCAACCTCTCGATTCCAGGACCATGTCTCGACGTGCGACCCCGGGCCAGGCTGCCCAGAATCAACAGACGATTAAGAGTCTGCTGAAGCTCGAATCCAACAAGATCTGTGCCGATTGCAAGCGCAACAAGCGTCAGTTTCCCC
>MWPW01001212.1:0-19136 GCA_002153405.1 Mycosphaerella populi pn0402
GTGAGAAAGATAAACCAGACACCGCCTCGAGGGCGAAGTCGAGGGCGAAGATGGTCCTGGCCGTATTGGACTCGCTTCGCAGTCGCGCGCCACGAGGGGTCTGGGTAAATGAAATCATCATCATCATCATCATCATCATCATCGACTGTATAAGAACGACACCGGTGCAGCATTTTAGGCCTCAA
The DNA here is from genome assembly GCA_002153405.1 of Mycosphaerella populi pn0402. NCBI lineage: Eukaryota > Fungi > Ascomycota > Dothideomycetes > Mycosphaerellales > Mycosphaerellaceae > Mycosphaerella > Mycosphaerella populi. Next base: position 186 of record MWPW01001212.1, read on the forward strand.
TATAAAGTACCTGGCAAGTTGCAGGGTTAGTCGTGTGGGCCAGAGAACCTGGTTAACAGCCCGATGTACAGCTCTAGGAATCGTAGCCTAGCCTGTCGCCTGAGCATCATAGGGCATTAATTGCTTGCTTTCAGCATCCCCATCACGGCAGCTTAATAGGATAAACTTCATACCAGTCACTATACGACATATTACATTCAGCTGATTGGCTGTTCTGGCTGCATTGATTTGCTCATTATGGTGGGGGCCGAACCTTGGAAGGTCCTCGACGACGTAACGAACCACATCGACAGTTGAGGTCTAGAACAATTAATAATCACACAGCATTGATTAATAGAACTATATTTCGTCGACTACTTCAGGATTTTAGCTACCTCCTTTCACCCCCAATGCAACGTTATCTTTACTTCAAAATGGAACAAGGTGAGTACTAGGATCAAATCACATAATGTACTGATATGCTGAGCTTCAACCATTGCCTAGGTTCTCCGGATCAGACCCAGCGGAAGGAAACAATGTTTGAAAAACTGTTTGGACATCATCGTAGCCATCACCATCATGATGATGACGGCGACAATCACCACCACCACGACGATGATCATCATCACCGTGACGACGACGACCATCACCACCACGATGATGGCGGTCATCACCACGATGACGGCGGCGACGGCCATCACCACCACGATGATGACGACGACAGTAATCAAGACCAAGTATAAAAGATCATCTCATTGGAATCAAGGAAAGTAAACCGTATAATTAGGTGAACGAAGATTTGGGGAACCAGGAAAGCATAGGGAGGGTTGGTGTGGAATGTAATCGCAGAGTCGTTTAATGAACAATTTCGCTCGACAAAACTGGTGTCATCTAATAAGGTACATCAGTGCCTTAAGGTACGAATGCATGCTCGCAAAACGCTTCCTATTGTAGTAGAGTAGAGGTTACGCTAGCTACTAGGGAATAAACTCGGGCACTCATCACCGTCCGTAACCATCAACTCCTTGAAACCGCCTTGTTCGACCAACTTGAATCCTCCGTCCAAATTAAAAACTTTGAAGTCAGCCTGGGCAAGTATCCTATAAGCAAGGTAACCTCGATATCCAACCCAACAATAGACCAGGATTGGCAATTCCTTCTGTAAACGAGGCAAATGCTCTCGAAGTGCATTTATGGGAATATTTTGAGCCGATGGAATGTGGCCTCGGGCGAACTCATCTGGAGACCGTACGTCGACAATCTGCCAGTCCCGTACTATTGATAGTACTCCTTCAGGGTGAATAATTTTAACTCGACCTCTTAGAAGATTGGTACCGACAAACCCTGCCATATTCACTGGATCTTTGGCCGACCCATATGGTGGCGCATAGCATAGTTCCACGTGCTCTAGATCAAAAATGGACATATTGTTCTGGAGTGCGATCGAGAGAACATCGATACGCTTGTCAACTCCTTTGTTCCCAACTGCTTGAGCTCCAAGGAGACGACCTGTTCCTGACTCAAAAGCAACTCGAATAGTTATCGGACTTGCGGAAGGATAGTATCCAGCATGATCAGATGGGTGGATTGTCACCCAAAGTGGGCTAAACCCCAGGCTTCTCAAGCTGCAAATGGAGAATCCTGTGATAGCGGCTGAGAGGCCAAACACTTGGCAGATGAATGTGCCTACGTTTCCTCGATATGGGGTTGATTCGCCAAAAATGTGATCCGCAGCAATACGGCCCTGTCGGTTGGCGGGACCTCCTAAAGCCAAACTCGTAGATTGATGGGAAACTTGATTCTCTGCCTCAATCATGTCGCCAACAGCATATATATCTGGATCAGAGGTTTGCATGAAAATGTTGACAGAAACGCCACCATTCCCAACCAGAAGTCCAGCATTCTTAGCTATAGCAGATCGTCCACGCACACCAACAGCCACAATGATAATATCCGCGGGCACGACTTGGGCGTCAGAAAGTATTATGCTTCCTGATGATGAATCTGCTGCTTGTATTTCCCTGACGGTAGCGCCTGTATGTAATTGGACATGGTGACTTTCCAATTCTTTGTGCAATATTTGTGCCATATCGTCGTCGAAGGGTGGGAAAACATGAGTTGATCTCTCAATAATGCTCACACTAAGTCCAAGCTTGTGGAGGTTTTCTGCCGCTTCCAGGCCGATAAACCCACCTCCAATTATGGCTGCGTGCTTACAGCTATTCTTGGAGATATAGGTCCGAACACTTTGCAAATCCGGTATGGTTTGTAATGTGAAAACTTGCGGCTGATTGATGCCGGGGATTGGAGGACGAAACGACTCAGCTCCTTGGGCAAGGATGAGCTTGTCGTACGGCAGTTTGTAGACTGTATTTCTTTGTATGTCCCGAACATCGATTTCATATTGTTGTTTATCAATATTCAAAAGTTCTGATTGGAGTCGTATGTCGATATTAAATCGTCCTTCTAAGCCAATCTCTGTTTGAAGCACTAATGTGCTATCTGAATCAATAATACCACCCAAAGCATAGGGCACACCACAATTTGCGTAGCTCACAAATGGCCCTCGCTCCAACACGATAATTGACGCATTTTCGTCCAAGCGACGAGCTCGTGTCGCAGCTGACATCCCACCCGCCACGCCGCCTACAATCACAATTCTTAGTGGAACTTTCAACGGCATTGCGGTGTTTGAGGTACGTGAGGTAAGTTTTCTGTGTAGGGTATAGATTTTAAATGAAATGAGATGGAAATAATCATTTAAATCCAAACCAGAAATCAGGCCACAATATGATTGTCTTGGGCCAAACATTGATGATAAAGTTAAACTGTGTTCGCGCCACTGACGTTTACAACTCACATATCGTAGACCCCGGAAGTTCTAGGCCATATGGACCAACATGTGATACTGTAGGTTCTTGAAAAACCCGAATTCTATGGAAGGTGGTGGCGATTGACGGGCGCGATCTTTTGACTTCTTAACATAATACTTCCGAGTCCACATATCATGATCAACCGGCCTTTTTTTTGGGCGTTTTATATTACTGTTTAATCTTTTGTTGAACACGCCGACTTACCGCGCTGTAACCCATGGCACAAGCATCGACTAAACCTGAAGCAGTTTGCGATCGCAGAGGAGGCATCCCGGCGGAGAGTTCATTAGAAGGGGCCGAGGAACCATGTACCGATAAGAGCGGCCAGGTGCGATTGAGTCATCATGGCTTGGATTCGGGGGTTCGCGTACTACGTCGGTGACTCTTTTGACAATACATTTACAGATACAGACTGACGTTGCAAGTTACAGGTGATGGGCGAATAGACATTCACATCCATGAGCACAAACCCGAGACTGCCGAATTGTTAAGCCAGCTCCAACGCCCTCTACCTTCGAAGCAAATCGAAAGCGGGCAGTCAATCGGAAAAGACAAGGAAGGGGATATTTCACTGTGTTTGAACATCGTTATCCAAGTCATTGGATCTCGCGGCGATATTCAGCCCTTTATCGCCCTGGGTAAAGAGTTGAAATCTGTTGGACACCGTGTCAGATTTGCTACTCACCCCACTTTCCGACATTTCGTATTGTCCAGCGGCCTTGAATTCTTCAGCATAGGGGGAGATCCGACAGAACTAATGTCTTTCATGGTAAATAATTCTGGTCTATTGCCGAATTTCAGAAGTATCCGAAGTGGGTCTATTCAAAAGCGCCGGCGTGATATTAGGCAAATTATCGATGGATGCTGGCATTCATGCTTTGAGACGGGTGATGGAACTCACCTTCATCAAATTAAGGAGGATCTGTGGAATGACTCTTTGGATTATCGACGACGGCCATTTGTGGCCGATGCGATCATAGCAAACCCTCCCAGCCTAGCTCATGTCCATTGCGCGCAAAGACTAGGGATTCCCCTTCATATCATGTTCACGTGAGTCCATTCCTGCAATGAGACGCCTACTTCCACGGCCATAGGATGCTTAGCAGGTACATATATGGACCGCCTATGGTGCTAATTGTGACTTGCCGCAGAATGCCTTGGTCGCCTACTCAGTATTTCCCGCACCCGTTGGCCATAACTCACCTACAAGACTGCAAGCGGTCTGTTGCAAACTTCCTATCTTATGTTATAGTAGAAATTTTGATATGGGAAGGCCTCGGTGATCTTGTCAACAAATTTCGCAGAGTCTGCCTGTCACTCGATCCTTTAGATACGATAACCGCATCGAGCCTAATACATCGATTGCAAGTTCCATGCACATATTTTTGGTAAGATTTAAGCCAACTGTACTTCACTTATGGATCACTTCTGACTATCAAATCAATCGGTTTAGGTCGCCTACACTACTACCGAAGCCTCCAGACTGGTTTGATAATATCGATGTCTGTGGATTCAACTTTCTTCCGTCCCAGACCGACTACACACCCCCGCAAGAAATTACAGCCTTCCTCGAAGCCGGACCAATACCTATCTATGTCGGATTTGGCTCGATTGTGGTCGATAGCCAAACTAAATTAAGAAGTATCGTCCTAAAGGCAATCAAAGACGCTGGACAACGAGCTATACTTTCGAAGGGGTGGGCAAATTTTGGAGTTGATAATACCGAGTTTGCGGAAAATGTGCTCATCATTGGAAATGTACCCCATGATTGGCTTTTCAAGCATGTTTCATGTGTTATTCACCACGGAGGCGCTGGGACAACTGCTGCTGGACTTGCTCTTGGCCGTCCAACAGTGATAATTCCATTCTTTGGTGACCAGCACTTCTGGGGAAAAGTTGTTGCTAGGGCAGGGGCCGGGCCAGCGCCGATTCCTTATAGGCAGTTGACTGCCGAGAAACTGACAGACGCTATTTTGACGGCCCTGAAACCCCCCATTCAAAGAAAAGCTGAGAATATCCGAGACAAGATGCAAGACGAATCCGGCGTTCGTGACGGTGTTCGAAGTTTTCACAGACACCTTGATCTGCGGATAACGCAATGTGCAATATGTCCTACTCGGCCAGCGGTTTGGCACCTCAGGCATACAAACATCAACTTGAGTGCTTTTGCAGCTGCAGTTCTAATTGAAAACAGGAAAATAAACCCAGAAAACATTTTCCTGTGAGCTCCTCTCATCCATGATGTTTCATATTTCTTACTGACAGTCTACTTGACTTCGTTCCGTGGATTATGATACCTATCGTGATCCAGCTGGACCTCTAGAGGCCACAGCCCAGGTGCTTTTCGGCGCTGTTATCGACTTTGTAACTGGTCTGGCTGATCTTCCAGCCGAGATCGTGGGTAATTTTCTCTCCGCGAAAAGTACATTGCGCCGTCCTCGTGAACATTTTGACCCTTACGTCCAATGTCAACGGCATAATCTTTTGCACCATGGGGAAATCAGAAATGGAGAAGAGAGCACCGGTGAGAATTATGAATATGAGAACGAAAGTGAAGACCAAGAAATGGGTCATGAAGGTCAAAATCAGCGATACACCACCATTATTCCTTCAGAGACGGCTTCTGGTCTAAAAGAAAGTCTTCGGCTCCACAATCAGCAGCTGGTGCACGATAAGACGATGCGATCGAGATTTTATGAGGTTCGCTCCGAAACTGCATTCTACATCAGCACAATATTCAAGAAGACTTTGAGGCTCATTGTCTGGTTTCCAACCGATTTGTCACTTAGTATGAGCAGGGGCTTTCACAATGCGCCAATGCTCTATCATGACCCTATGGTCAGGCCCACTCCAAGCGTTACTCATATCCGCAGCGGGTTCATGGCTGCTGGAAAGGTATACTAATACTCCTGTCTTCTTTCCCCTTTTTGGCATATCTTAAACATAGTCTTAGGAGCTCAAAAACGGATTGTATGACGGCATCACAGGATTGGTCATCCAACCCCTGTACGGTCTCAAGCACAACAGTGCTAAGGGTATGATCAAAGGTCTCGGAAAGGGGATTGGAGGCTTTTTCCTCAAGCCTTTAGCAGGTAGGTCAAATGAGATTGTTTGTCTATTTTTGTTCAATCATAGCTAAATTGTGTCAGGAATTTCTGGACTGGCTGGGTACCCTTTAAGTGGGTTACGAGAAAGGCTTAAAGATTCGCTTGGTAAACCAATGGGATCGCATCTTGAATCGTCTCGAATTGCACAAGGTCGTGAAGAAATGCAATCGTCAACAATGGAAGCGAGAATGGAAGTGATTAGAAAATGGATTTCTATAGAGAAAACGCAGGTGGCAAATCGACGAAATGGATACTAAGGAGGTTTGTGATGGGAAATCAAAGTGATAGTGAGACCAATTGAGGCCGCGCAGAGTTCAATATGTGATTGTTCATCCCTCTAACCTGTCAACGAGCTCAGAACACAATGAATTTGAGGATAGAATCTTGCATGTTGACGTTACCTCGTGTACTATGTATGTCAATTGACAGAAAAGATTTAATCACGTATCCAGTTCAATAGCCAGAATGCACGCCTAGATGATAGATGCCTGCTCCGAGGCATTTTTAAAAGGCCTTATTTTGGCCAGGAAGGCTGAACGACATTTGCGAACGTGAAAGCGTCCTAGAAGCTGCTGGTACCTTTTCAGTCCATGAGTGAACATTTGGAGTGACTCTGCATTCCTGCGCAGGAATGCACGGTCGCGATCCAGGCGGTCTGCTGTGGGTCATGTCAACGTTGTACGGAAAATACGGACTGCTTTGATCGCAACTGATACTCATTTTCGAGACCTAGAAGGTCCACCAGTAGAAGCTGAGACTGAGCTGTTGAATGAGCATCCATACCAAATTCAGATCTAAATTGATTTTTGACTTGTGGAGTATGGTTTGAGGGTCACTTTGCGGTCGCACATTTCAGACTTATGTACAGAAATTTTACCCCTCATCATTATTTCTAATTCTGTAACTATTAGTTTTGTTATTAGTCATTTACTAGTTCGTCGCCTCCTAAACTATTGGGCGTTCCCAGGTTTATCTGGGTTTATCTGAATCAGATATTCAACCCTTCGTGATTTGCACTTCCATGTGGGACCGTCGTACAGTACGTCTAGTTTTTAGACAAGTTAGTTGGGAAGACCTCCGACTCCTCGTTTTCAATTCATCATCCGTTTCTCTTTCTTTCTTTTCCCTGTGACTGCTTATGTCGACAAAATTGACCACTTCGATCCCGCGGCCCCTTCTTTCTCACTGAATAGCATATATTTCATTAGGTTCTGCGCAATTCAAGCGCAATCCATCCAAAAAGTCGATACACTGCAATGATACCAATCAGGATGCCCGCCCACTTCCCGTTTCTGCCAGTCGCATATCCATAATTTTGCAGGACGCCTGTGCCACGGATCAGGCATTGAGGGGCCAAATCGGTTTGGTAGATGCAGTGGCAGCCGCCCCCACAAGAATAATTTCGCTTGGAGAATTCATTGACCATCATTCCCTGGAAAACATATGCCTGTGGGAAGAGCTAGGTTAATTATGAGATTGAAAAATGAAGGATCTGCTCATCATACCTGATAGTCGATGTAATGGAACACATATTTCCAGAACACGTTAAGGATGGTGATTGGGACTAGAAACCCACCTACGCTCATCCAGAGTCCATTCGCAAAAGCCACTAGCGCGAGAGAAATCACAAAATTAGGGAAAATAGACGTCACAAAGACCACAAGTGACTCGGCTGCAACTAGATCCAAAAATATCCACGTCACCCACATAAAGAAGGCTTGGCCGCTTGGCCTGAAGTTGGACAGCCAATACGAGACAATGGAGAAAAGCAGAGAGAATAAGACTGATAATCCGGTCAGCAACATAATTAAAGGCTTGATGGTATGTGTGTTACCTACAAAGGAAGGGTAGACCTATAAGAAAGTTCGAGATCATGAACGGAGTCGCCCCATATAGTCCATTAGCACGCTCTTTAGTAAATGTTGCCCGGTCTTCTAGGTAGGCCGGAACGTACGCAACCGCCATAAAGGACATGAATGCCGAACCGAAGAACTAGGATTCGACTATTAGGCTCAAGTGATGATCTCAGAGAGACGAAGATCCAAAGATGAAAACCACTCACGATTGCATTTACATAAGGCTGAATATACTCCTGGGATGGCTGTAGACGAAGCCAGACCGTACCCATCATTATAGCAAGACCTGCTTTGGGTTAGTCCAAACCAAACTAAGAAAGTGATGACCAAGCATACCAAGATACATCACAATGCGGATTCCGTAGGCAACGACGTCACGATAACTCTTAATGAATGAGCGATGTAGTAGAGCACATATGATCCTGAGCGAACTAGGCTTAGCCAGGTCCTCGGTCGATATCCGTTGTGCCTCCTTCTCTGCGTGGCGAGTTTTCCCGGAAACTTGTCTGGTGATCGTTGCTGCCTCGATCGAGTTCGACCAGGCATTTTGTATTTCCGTCACACGCTGCTGAGCTTGCTCTTTAGCGCCTCCAAAGTCGGAGCTGACGATATCGAGGAGGTATTCTGCGGGGTTAGTGTTGATGGGGATTGGGTGGCCGATCGACATAAAATAAGAATCCACGTTGGAAACTGGGCCAAAAAAGCACGTTTTTCCACCCGAGAGAAGGAGCAGCTTGTCAAACAACTGGAAGGTAGTGGTCGAAGGTTGATGAATACTAGCAATTATGATTATCTGTCAAAGTGAGACAGTTAGGCAGATGGCATGCAAACAATTTGAAGCCTCAAGCTCACATTGCTCAGTCGAGCCAGTTCTTTGGCATACGACATGATCTCGTAACTCGCGGTCGAATCAAGACCACTCGTCGGCTCATCTAAGAATAGGACTTTGGGGCAGGTGATCAGTTGACTCGCGACGCTGACTCGTCGCTTTTGACCACCACTGATCCCCTTCCGAATCGGGGTTCCAACCAGTGTGTCGGATTGCATCTGGATGCCAAACGCCTCTAAGAGGCTAGAGATACGGTTCATGCGCTGGTTTTTCGTCACAGATCTGAAACAATCGTTAGCCAGATTTAGGAAACAGACAGCATAGACTCGAACAAATCAAACATACCTAGGCAATGAGAGATCGGCCGCAAATTTCAACGTCTCGCGCACTGTCAAGGATCCGATCAGGGCATCCTCCTGCTCGACATACGAAGTCATTCGCTCGAAGGATGTAGAGGTGAGCTTGCCTCCATTTACATAGGTCGCACCCAGCACTTTAGCACCGGATGAGGCAGAACGGTGAGCCAGCACATTGAGCAGAGTCGTCTTTCCACAGCCCGAAGGGCCCATCAATGCCACCAATTCTCCTGTGAAAATCAGGCCCATCCTCAGATCAACTCCGGGTGCGATGTCACATACCCTTGTGCACGTCTCCGGTGATATCGTTAATCAGATCGCGTGCCTTTTTCGAGTGACGATCCTTGACAGTGACCGTCAACCCAGTCCACGAGAACTCTCGAATGGCTTGGTTCATCAAGAATTGGCGGCTATCGTTGCGCTCCAGGTCCGGGCCCAGGGTACTTGAGGTGCCCAGTCTAAATGAATTTTCCTCGTCCATGTTGGTTTTGAATTGCGATGCTTCCTTGTCCAAATATAACCAAAGATAAGGCAAGCGGCACTCTTTGCAAGAGCTAGAGAATTCGCATCCTAGGTACCTCTAAATCTACAGGATATTAAGCTATGTATGAGAATGACCCCCTCCTATAACCAGCTATCCATACTGATCACGTCCCTCGTGTAGGTTGGCGTAGTGATGATTCATTGTTAGCTAGAGCCCGTGGTTCCGAACCTGCGAAAGATCCTATTGGGCGGCATTTGCGGCTGCATGGTCGGGGCTCCTTGCCCGATTTCGGAAAGACGGGTGGCTCGGTTGTCCTCGAATGTGTGCAGAAATATATCTGTAAAGTTAAAGTGAATTATTTAATACAAGGTGAGCCCCTTGGTACTTATTGCGACGAGTGTTCGTCTACCAAGAGTTTGAGGTCTAAACAAGTAGCTTTACGTTGATTCGTCGCAGGGATTATTCTGTTATGGCAGAGCACGGTCTCATTTGAAGCTTCACGCCAAGCAGCAATCGTCTCCTCGAGGTCCTGAAGTCCTTGCATTTCAATTAGTAGTCGGGGATCAGGTCGGAATCGGAGTTCTTGCATGTCGAGTTTCTGCAGGAGATAAAGACCTTTAGAGGAACGCAGTCGAGATAGCTGCACATAGGCAAATCAGAGATGAGGTAGCGGGCTCAGCCGGATCACAGGTGCACGAACACCTGGGATCACTACAGATGGCGGGGAATGTATGTTGGCTAAATCTGCCAATGCATAGCTGTTTCGCCTTTGCTGTTCGTGCGCCAGGCAGATCTTCAACCGTGTCGGGAGAAATGTTCTCTGGAGGAGGGATCCATGTTCTTTGGTCCGGGGAAAACCATAAATTGACCTGAAAACGACTGCTGTCGCGGCTAGAGATCTGGAATATATCCAGTGTTGCGGCCTGGCTTGTCGCTTGCTCAGTTGCAACCAGGGCTTGGCAGAGCTGGCCTAAAGCTCGATTCATTGCTAACTGATGTTATTCCCGGAGAAACCATGGCCTTTCTCGAGGTCGTCGATGCTAGACTTCTCTTCGATCTCGTCGGAGGCTGCGATGGCTCACTAGATTTAGCATGAAGCCCGACCATGCCGTTGCCGGAACTTTGAATCAGCAGGGAAAAGAGGGGCAATTTTCCTGTGACTAGAAAGAGATGTCAGAATTGTTTTCTGGTGGACAAAGAGCAGCGAATGATAAAATCTCAGTTACACAACACCTGCAGTGAGATCCAAAATGCAGCCCTCGCCATGGGAATAGGCAGGGGTCACACACCAGGCCGGCTTACAAGTCATCGAGCGGCTTGTCATCGAAAGTCTGCTATCTTATACAAGGAGTCGTCAGCACAGGATCAATATTCTCAAAATCACCACAATGACAAAACTCACGTTACCAGCTATTGCTGCCCGCTGCATTTTGGCAAGGTCGAAGCGACTGCGTAAGAGATGGCTTCGACCTATCTTTCATCATCAGTAAGTAGTTTGAGAAAGCAATTTATAATTCACTTTACTCTCTCTGTGATAATTTGCAACCATCAAAGGTTGTTCAATGGTTTCCTAGGGCGTGGTGGAGGTGGGACTGATATAAAGCATTTTCCATGTCAGCACGATTCCAGATGACGGAGCAACCACACTCACTTTCCCTTCAAGGATTTCAGTATCGAGGAAAACGGGCTAGCTCGATACTGTGAATGGTCAGCTTTATCACAATTGCATATCAATTTGGGTTCATTGGATCCAAAAGAGTAGCCGGTAGAGACGAAAAGCGCTTGAAATCCTCTGGCCCAGAGTGAAAAAGGAATGCTTGAGACCGAATGTTCTGATCTCGAGGGACCAGATATTTATAGCATAGCAGCCAGTCATTCTCCTTGAGTCAATGCATTGACAGTTCTGGATTATGAGGGCATATATACAGATGATCCTCTAATTATGACTGGTTCAGCATTTCAACGTTGATTCAACGCGTATTCGGAGCCCTTGTAATTTTTCTTGACAATCAAGTGCATCAAGGATTCCCACTCACTGTTGGGACCATTTAAACACCCCGCGTTCCCACAGGAAAGGGCCGAAGGCCCATTTCAACGTTCCTCAACGAAGTTCTGCCCGCTGTTGCTACATGGGGTACAGAAAGGTAACTTGTCGGTACCATATTACTTTTCTAGATCTCACGAAAGATTTTTGACCTTTCTCATATCCCTGAACCCCACCAACTCATTTCTCTTTCAAACACCAGACTGATTCTACAAAGCAATTCTTCTCGCAGATCTGACATGTTCTGCAATGATTCAAACGCCTTACATTCTTCATTGCTACCACTTGGCTGGCTGTTGCTTGCCTCGGCTCCATAATTGCGCGTTGTGCAACTCTTCTGCTTGACCGCGCCACGCATGATCTAGCTAGTGGCAGCGGCTGGAATCTGGACATAGAATTCAAACGCCTCATGAACAAAGTCTTTGGTGGAGCACTCGCAGTGGCAATTCTTTCAGCTTTGCTTTCAATTTTTGGAACCGCTTTTCTTTTTCAGCCGAGATTGCTGAGCAAGGACAGTCAGGCTCGGGCTTTTTACGGCTGCATCCAACTTTTGTTGAGCTTTCCTCTTCTATGCATCGAAGGTTACCTTGCCAGTCAAGTCCGCGGCTTTCAGTCCTCTTTCAAATTCTTCACAAGCCAGGACCATACTCCGTACTACGAGATCATGTATTATGGCGCTACGAGCAAAGCTATCTTCGGCACTCTGGTGGCCATTTTCTATCTGGTTTATGTTTTCGCATGTCATTGATAAAGCCCATGGTATCTAAAGCAAATGGAAGTGTCAATAAAATTCTATATTATAGTCATGAAGCACTGGCAAGAAATTTTCACTGCAGATTCAATCAAGACGGACCATGGCCCCACTGGGCGGGAAGACGCCTTGAAATAAAACACTATTATGTACAAACTCCCCCGACTGTAATGTGCCTTAAAAATCGCCTATACTGTACTTGATTTGGCATGTTGAAATTACTTCTCGGGATATAGAATAGTGGTACGTGGAAAAAAAGTTCAGTAGATAGTAGGCAGGGTTTTACGCAAGGATGATATCAGTGTTCAGATCTAAATCTTTCACTTCAGTGATAAAAGAAAGTCCCATACGCCAATATTCCAAAATTTCCATCCACGTAGTTATAATTAGTCTACGGTTTTTCACTGAGCAAAGGTAAACTTGGCTAAAGCAACGTCTGGATTCTGAACATAGTACAGAACCTCTGACTTCCAGTGAGAAAACATTCCATGCGATATAAAGAGGCGCCAATCAATCACGGAAAGAAACAATCCTTCGTTTCTATTTAGCTCCTTATCACTTAGACCCGAGAAGGATGCCCAGCGTCGCGTCGAGTACACATAATCCTGAGTGAACTTCCAACCCAGCATAAGAGCTGCGAGAAACATCCGCCGCTGACACTGTAGAGGCTGAAGCTCCTGGGGCACTTGAAACGGCTCAGTGGGAAATTTTTGCTTAATCGTGAACCGCAAGAGAGCTAGATAGTAAAACGTCGCGATGAGTGTATGGTATGTTGTATGAGATCTCCGAAGGATATTTTTCAGATAAACTCGAAACCCTGTTGAAGTTTTGGGGCTGTCCTTCGCTAGAGGAGACCAGAGGGTAACAAGAAATCTTTCCGAGAAATCTAACAACGCAATTAGATTAGCATCACGAGTATTCTTGCTAATTGATAACTTACCAATGAGATCCTCGATAGAAACAAGCCGTCTGATTCCTTTGTTCTCGCTCAAATGTTGTGCCATGAGAATCAGATCCAGAAATAGCGAGAAAGAGAGATGAGCTTTTTGCCTGAATTTTGGGGGACAGTAAATGCAAAATTTCTATTCAAGGAGTTTGTCAGCATAGATTGAAGTAGCTGAGCACTAAGCTAAGAGAATCAATATACTGACCTATCAGTAGAACTCTTCGCAGCCAAGCCAAAGTGAGCTGGTGCGTCTTTTTCCTTCGATCACAAAGACGAGTCCAGCTTCATTCCATATCGGAAACAAAGTATGTTCTCAGAGGATAATAGGTAGGCTGACGTATTGATATAAAGACTTCGTCGTCTCTAGGAGGAATCAGTAGCTGACATCGATATTGTGCTTTCAATCGTGTTCGCAGGGAGTCGGTAAAGATTACAAGGGCTGGTCTTTTTTTCGGTCCAGGTTTGATTAGAGGGTATCACGATAGCAGCTTTCTTGGTGACGAGAGTTTTGGTTTATCTGAAAAGTCGTGACTTGCCCCATAACTTGCACAGTTGCAGCAATCGTCGGTGACGGAGGGAAAAGCCAAGGAAATTGACCCTCAAATTTTGACCTGTTGCATACTGCACGGTCAAAGTCGTGCTGCTGCCCTTGGCTACACCAGTTTTTCCTCGGTGATGAATCATATTGGGTGTTTTTCCAATGCGGCCGCTTCTTTCTCGTGTTGATCAACAGATCTCTCCCAACATTCAAAGATCAACTGCTACCTGTGCAAAATTTAGCCAGGTTCCCTCGCAGAGGAATGGTACCTAGCTAAAGGTTGGTGGTGAACGTTGAAACGCGTGATCGAAGCTTTTCTGCGGCATTCCCACGACTGCTTAAACGGTGCCAACAGTGGCAAAAACTTTATCATATACTGTGTCACCAGAAAAACTTGTTATCAACGATGATAATTGATCATTTCGGTGATGAATATCTGACACCCAACATCGTATGGATAAATTGGTATGTGCACTTGTCCACCAACCTACTTTGATATCATGTTGTTGAGATGTTTTATTTTCTTGCTGCCACTATCATCGATTTCTAACATGCTATTGTGAAGGTGTTGGTCTGCATAAAACATCATATTCTAGAGGCCCTGCAAATAACACTAGTTTTCAATCAGCAGGCAGGATAGCATGGATAGATACTGCATTTTTGAGTGCCGGTTGAATCTTCTGATAGCAATGTTTAAAATATCACGGATCTCTAAAAGAAACACGCATGAACTCATGGTGCAATCTTTTTCCGTTAATCCGTTTTGCCGGTTCATCTCCGCCTGCCAGTCCAGCAATTAGGGTGTGCCAAAGTTGCACAAATGCTTACAAGTAATCTTCTCTACAAAGGTGGCTGCATCGCGAAGGTACGTTTAAATTTTTATGCTCATTCGAGGTTCTCTCAATTGGCAGTGCTTCACAAGAACAAGGGCCTTCTGGGAGACGTGTTCTAGAAACACTGCCCTCTCAAAAGAAGATTCTTGTCCTCATCAGCTCCCCAAGAAGAAAGTCTTAGGAACCAATGATTCACATGAAGATCCTGGTTGTACCGCGCACTGCCGGGCGAATTGGTTCATCGCTCTCCTGCACGTCCCAAAACGCGAGCGGACATGGACATCAGTTTTTCCTCCTTCCTTAATCCGTCCGTGGCCACAATATTTTTCTCTTCATGGGCGGAAATCAAGAATATCGCATTGGTATCATCCGCTGTTGCTGCGCGGTAACAATGGGCTGGACGAAGGCTCTTGAGGTTCACATCGTAGAGTGTATATCCTTTGCATGAGTACTTCCGTGCGAGTCGCTCCATAGGTGAGGGATCCAACCGGTCTACGAGGAGAAAGTCTGATTGATTCCACTGACCTCGCTCAAGTGACCAGAACTTGATTTCGATAAGCGGTTGTGTAGACGTTTGACAATTGGGGTCGACAGGTTTTGTTGCGATGTGCCCGGTCTCTCTGTATGTTGCTTCCGATTGCTGGTTAGCAGAGGTCGGCAGTGACAAATTCTGAGTTTGACCTAATTGAAGCAAATCTCTGGGTGAAGCTTGTTTATGATAGAGCAGATTGAGCTCTTCATTGAGCCGGTCGCTCTCCATCCTTTTTTCCAACTCCTCTTGCTCCACTTGGGCCCTCCTCAGGCCACCGAGAAAAGCTTCTAGTTCTTCAGACCTGGAGGGACGGCGTTCTTCTGACAATATTATCGTTCCTGACGAAGATCGTCGCTGTGCTGCAGTGTCGGGGTTGGGTTCCTCTCCTGTTGCTCGCTCGCCCTGACTCCATTCCATCGAGACTGTTTCCAGCGAGATCTGGGTACATTCACTTCTAGAATCTCCCAACTCTGGATTAGCCCTGGGTGAGTAACCAGAAGGGACCATTTCCAACACTGATTGGCTCAGGGATCCCCTGGGAGTAGAGTGTTCTCCATCCGATGGACTTCTCTGATCAAAGATTTCCTGATCTTGAGCTGGCTCGAGGCGATCTAAGTCCATAGGCTCGGGTCTATTTTCTGAATGGTCGATCTCACAGGAGAGTAGCAGACGTGTTGAAGCGTTGCTTCTTCCGATAAAAGGTGACCCGCCTGATGCGCCCTTGTGCCGTGCAGACGTATCAAAGCCCGGCGCATGTTCCTTTTCAACAAACAACGGCGATTCCACCTCCTCTTCTATCTCTTGGTCTGCATCCAAATCGCCGCATCTTCTGTTATTGATGGGATCAACCGTTGGCGACTTCCCCAAAAAGCCGAAAAAGACACAACGCCGAACAAAAAAGCTGGTGATTGTGTCGGCGACATCTACATTAGCATGCAATCGGTCCAAGAATAACAAAGGGGCATCTCGCACATGGGTGCGGGTCTGCGGAACCCCAGAGCGAGTACGCAGCTTGATGGTGTGATCTGCCGAAAGTTCCCGTGAGGGCCCAGGCTGATCGGGAACAGCTTCAGCAAAACAATCCATAATGCGACGCACCAGAATATCAAATTGCTGGTCATCGTATCTATATTGGCCTGGCTTTCGGGCCTGGCGAAGGGCAGATCGTGCAATTTGGTGATCCGGAGAACTGTTCAGCAGTCCATCAATCTCCGGGGACCTAAAGCCGAGCCGGTGAGCTAGATGGGCCATGTCGTAGATCGCGCGCGGGTCCGGATTGGCACGGGTCGATTTGGCCATCAGATCATCAGTACTCTTGGGCTCCGGGGGCATCAGAGGATAATGTCGCATAGCATAGAGCCATAACTGTTGGTATCCAGTCTCGAGGCATTCCGCCTCGGTCGCATGCAGGCGTCGGAAAGTAGACTCCGAGGTCTGAATGATACACCCCCCTTTCTCTCGGTGATCATCCTCAGACTCCGAGTCTGGGTCAAACATCGAGCTCATGGCTTCCCTCACAGACAAGGGCGATGGACCCAAGAGCCGCTTCAGACAGTGAGAGCAACTCTCCAGGTACTTGAAATCCTCAAAGAAAGTGTATAGGGACGGGATGAGACCATCAAACTCTTTCATTTTGGCCCATATAGCATTTCGCTCATCCGCACTGAATTCGGCAAACACATGTCCACTGAGAACCAGCCCGCATGCCTTCCTCTCATCAGTGCGTGATTTACCTGGTGCCAGTAACTGCAGCGTGTGAACCGTATCCTGATCGATTTTCTTCATCAGACGCTGATCCGATCCGACCAGAGAAGACCAGAAGTCCAAGATGTGATCGAAATAGGTTCCTATCTCCTGAGAGACGAAGAGTCGTCATTAGCTAGAAAAAATGTAGCGACTTGGGCTGAAGCTCACCTCAACGCAGCCCGAAGCTCAACGCAGCCCGAAGCGATCAATCGATGAAGGAGGCTGATTCTCATCCCACCCGGCCAAAGCCCGGGAATCGCCAACAATCGGTCAAATGCATGCCGGAGGCGACGGTTCTTTTTATTGTCAAGTTGATCCAAGCGCTCTTGATTGCTGGGCGATAGTCTCACGAACCATCGCTCTCGAAAAGCTTCATTGCCCTCGCCCTCATACTGTCTGATCTTGCGATAGACTTGCCCATCGGTCGGCTTTTTCTGATTGGAATATTCATCCACCAACGCCGCTCTCAATTCTCGGTCGATGTCTTTTGGAACAGTCAGGATCAATCTATGGGAGCGCCCGGGTATATCACGTACCGTCTGTGTAGAGATCAACCGTCCACCAGCGATCCGCCGGAGGAAGTACCTCAACACCCGCTTGTACACGATGACGGCCATGGAGACCCCGAAGTTGCCCCGCTCTAAATTCCAGTCGAGGAATTTGCCGGCCTTCGGTTGTCAGCAAGGCTTCCTGGGGAACATTCGCCTTCTGCAATGCTTCTGCGAGATTATGTCGAGACACGGTTGCTGGAACCTGGTTTTGGACATCTAGGCGGCGACAACGATTCTTTCGGAAGATGTTTCGTAGCCGGTCCAAATTCTTAGGGTCCAGGTCCCGTGGTAAGGGAGGTTCGAATTGAATCTGGCAGATGCTGATTTTAGCTGCACCAATGTATTTCATTCGTCGTTCTGCTGCGAGCCGCACTTCTTGTTCGGTAAAGACGTGTCGAGTCATGGTGTCAGGAGAAATATGGGGCTCAGGATTGGCTTGGTTTTATCGGGCGTGAATGCCTTTATAAGTACATCTGGACGCCCTCGTTGTGGTGGCTCAACGTTGGCACTGCGTTTTTTTGCCGGTGAAGATCTGATCCAACACCCTAGTGTTCCACCCGTACGAAATACCCATTTAAATCGGGCAAAATTTCCTTTCTGTTTCGTGCTCCTTTTCGGCTTTCAACTATTAGCCAAATTCTATCCTGCTTCCATGATGCGAAAACTCGGCGAAAAGAGAGTGACAAGAATCCAGGCCGCTCAGGTTGCATTACTCCCCCAGCCGCAAACCCAAATAGAAGTATCACCGGTAACGGACCTCATACCCGGCCCACAACCTCTCCATCTAGGACCCGCGCCTGGAAAGAGGTCCATCACTTCCTCAACTTCGGAGCACACCAGCAAGAAAAATCGATCGATGCCACAAAGCCCGCCTCGCCAGGAGACTATGCAGTGGCGGAGCATTATCGGTTCGGGCCTGACAGTCCGAGACGAATCTCCTTGGGGTACTTTCAGAAAGTACTACGATTGTGACCTAGCTGGCCCCGTCGCGGTATGCGTTCGATCATCTGGAGACCGCGGTGTCTGGGCGGTGCGCCAGTATCCGATTGAGGACGCTGACAAGATACTGCGGATCCTCCGCTCCATGCGCCATGAGAACCTGGCCTCCATTCGGGAGTGTTTTCGCACTCCCGAGATTCTGTACACACTGGGGGATTTTGACCCTCTCGTTCTGGATCATATCGTCGCTTGTAAAGCCTTCCCAGACGAGCAGGAGCTGGCAGCCATAATGTCTCAGGTTTGTTCCTCATTTCCTCTCACCTACCTGCCAGGCGGCCAAATGGCTGATTATGTACAGCTCGTTGACGGGCTGTTATATCTCGTGGCGAACAACTTCCATCACACATCTCTGGACTGTTCTAGCGTCATTGTGAATCTCAATGGGCAGGTCAAAATCGGTAAGTTTATTCCACTTCTACCTTCCCACTCAATCTCACCTAATCAGGCACGGTAGCACGGATCGATTGCTGTGTGTTCCGGCAAAGAGGCAGAGTCGATGCCAGTGACCTGGTACCAGTCTCGAAAAT